>UZAN01039393.1:37584-77765 GCA_900618425.1 Echinostoma caproni | reverse complement strand
CCCATTCACATATAATCAATCCAAATTAGTATAACGAAATGTTTTCAACGTGACTTCCACCAGGTCTGTAACAACAGCTTAAAGAAAATCGACGTTAGCCGTTACCTGTCTTCTCTCTTTGTCACCGATTCATTCTACCGATGTTCCATCTAGGATTCTGTTTTCAAATGTTTGCCGCAAATATCACCATGCATGTTATTTTTGTTTCTGTTCGCCCAGCTGTTGTGTAATGTGAGGGGAAAAATAAGAAATTATATACGTGCAACCAGCCAAGGCAAGGAAAAAACGAGTAACATTGTGTATTACAAATGAGGATTGAAAAAACATCTGACAAGGTGAAACCGCAGTTCAAACAGCTTCTAATTTGTTATTGTTTCTTTCGCTGGTTTTTGAAGGCATCGATGTCATGCCGAATTGAGTTTTGTGCAGCTAACTCCGCTGGATAAATGGTTCTTTGAAGGGGTATGGCAACCACGGGTCGCCCACACAACGCTGTAAAGATAAACAGTGTTGAATAAAATAAGCAGCTGTTTTACTGATAAACAGAACATAACGTCATTTAAATACATTTTTAACATGTTTGCATCCATGTATAACACAAATTATGCCAAGTTTTAGTTTGTTTCTGTTGGTCAGTTGGTTGTCACTGAAGACTACATGTGAACAAGCTTGATTGAGGGCAAATAGATTTGCCTAACGGGACCAGTTCTCTCGTTTGCTCAAACGCAAAATGATGAGAGAGCACCTAAAGCGTGCTGGTGCTAGAATGTTCGGTGGACAAGATCAACTAAAGATACCTACAGTAACGGTGGACACCAAAGAACTTATTAATCGACAGGTAAGTAGTTGATTAACTTTAAATTTTGCTAACCGGTGTAATGTTCTGATTTCCTAGTAGTTCTAGTTTGAATGGCAAATATCACGCACACATTGTATTGTATCAAGACTGGAAATTTTTGACAACCCTTCAAACTGCTTTGTTTCTAGGCAATGTTTTGGTCTTTTTCTAATCCCCATAAAATCAGTTGATTGTTCCTCCAATGACATGAGGAATAGAGCACGATAATCCGATAACCGTTTTCGGTGTCAATTTCACTCATAACGACCACTTCGTCTCTGATCTATAAATACCTGCTTTCTTTCACCTACCTGGAATTTTTAGGCTGTTTAATTGTACGTATCCAGCAAAGAGCTTTATTTTCAACATTGCATATCCGTCAATGATACCGATATAGTATTGCATTTGGTAGAACAAACCAACGGCGTAGGTACCGTTATTATTCATCAACAATCGGGGATAAATCTTCATGAAACTTTGTGGCAAAACTAAAACAAAAAGTTTGATTTGGTTCTGACGTGGATCACAGTTCCAATTTAGAACGTAATCGCTTGTGCAATAATGCATCAAAAGAAAAAACGCCTAAGTATAACCCTATTGCTTATAGGAACGAACTCATTGTCGACTGTTTAATCCCTACATGAAAGACCATTACGGTGTATGCACCATAGATTCACTTTTTGCTCAATTACCTGACACAATTTAATATAAACGACGATTAATTTTTGATCAACTGTTGAACACTTCAATCCATTTCATGTTATATGAAAAGGTTTTTTTAACCATTATTCAAAATAAAGTTGGCGTTGGTACTGTGGACTGTGAACATCAGTTGGTCAGCACAATCAGCTGGTAGTTACACCGATGACACCAAATGCTTTTATCCTATAGGTCTGGAGTTCAAAAGACGAGTAAATCAGTGGGTATGCACTACTGCTAAGCGGTATCAGAAGAAACCATTCGCCCAGTACTCCGCGAGTGTTTAATTTAACAAACCAAGAAAGTATTGTACGGGAACGTGTAGCCAGACGGATAGCTCAAGAAAATCGTCACGGCTCACCTGCCTCGGCATCACAAAAGGTAGTGAGTGGTAATTTCATCATATTATTATACTAATTTATTATTTTTTTCAGATTTCCGGATGAGAAAATGTAATCTGCAGTATTATTTGTGATTCAAATAGATGAAGACAATTAAAAACATCTTCACTTATATGCACTCTGTATTTTGGAAAAAACTATTTGGAATTTGGTAAAATATAAACATCAACAGAACATTCTAGGGTTACAAAATTGAATGAAATAGATTACAGAATCCATACAGTGAAATTTATGTCCATAGCATAACATAGATCGTGGTAAACCTTGAGAGTGAGCTGTCGCGTAAATTTTAGTTAACTCCTTTCCGCCTTTTCGTTATTCTTTTCACTGATTGGTTGTTGGCATCCCCAATGGGTTTCCCTATTCTGATTGGAGCTGTGGGAATTTCACACACTCAACCCAAACAGTACACGCTCTTTTTGTTCGTTCGTTGGTTCGTTCGTTCCACGATCACAGGTGCGGTGATGCTGCCAATGCAGAATGGGACTGGTTTGATGTGCGATTGTAATTGTTGAAAGTTAACTGTATATATGTAGGCACAAGAATACTGTGTGTGTTCATCAAAACACACACACACTTGTGCAATCATGCAAGGAGAGACTAATGAACAGACGTCAGCAATGTGGTAGATGCTCTGCAGCTCAGTACATTGTTGATTCGGGTCGTGCATATGATCAAGTCTCGTATTTCCACAGGCACGCACAACCACACGCGTACAGTGAAACTGCGAACGCACTGAACAGTACACTCCGCTGGACATGGGTTCGTGACAGTGGAATCAAAGGACTGTACACAAATCACCAAACAAACCAGTGGCTGGTTCTCTTACAGACCAACTAAGGGTCTGAATAGAGATGAGTTAGTGAGATATGCCGAATGGGATTCTCAATTGCATCCTCGGACACAAACTTTCGTCACAATCGGATTACACATTACAGAATAACTTAAATTAATATCACGGCTACGCTTGGAATAACGTGGACTAGATTCACATCTTCAGTGTTTTCAAAACTCCTTTAGAATGCCTTATGCCCAAACATCTGCTCATACGTGAAAGTACAGGATAGTAAAAATTGCGGTTGGATCTCGATCTCGGAGAAATATTAAATAGCACCAAAACAACAACAACAGTATTTTGATCTGCATTTTTCAATTTTAAAACCTGGGGATTATCAGATCTTAAAATAACTGTCATCCGGATACATTCTGATTTGAGAAAAACGCTTTGGATGTATATATGTGAATACCAATCGTGAGGAGGAAAACAGAGAAGAACGAACCGCAACTCTAAGTAAGTTAAAAATATCCCTACCAGACGCACCCCCTAAATACCGATCGATATTAAAATTATGTTGCCGATTTTTTCAACGGATCAGTACAAATTTCAATGCCATACTATTCCCTGAGGTTAAAAGAACAAAGTTTTCTTCCACACCTTGTTTTTTTGCGTAAACCTTTGGTAATCAGATAAACACATGGTTCACCTTTGAGTTTTACTTCTATTCAAGATAATTTCGTCGGATAACCATAATACGAATGCAACATATTACCTGAATATATTTTTTATCAAAATATCCTCCAACAGTATTTAGAAGAATTGAGATGCCCTTTCGGACTATATGTAAATTGATTATGAAGCGCGAAGGTTAATCAGTGTTTGTATCAGAGACATGGAAACGGGAGCTAAAGACGTGCCTATATTGGACCATCGTTTTCCAAGATATGCTAATTGGGGGGACCTTATTTCATGATTGGGCAATTTATAAAATCACACGCACATGGTAATGCTTTTCATGCTCTTCACGTTACGATTTGCATAAGTTCTCCGAATTTACCGAGTAAACGTTAATGCTCCGGTTGTTTCAGTGGAATTGTGGGACCACTTTGTAATACACGTGCTGTGGAGCAATTATTTTTTTTGAAAATCTGGCTCTGTTCTTTTTCATTCTAATGCTACTAAAAATTCACTTTTGGGGAGCATAAATCAAATACTTGAATTGACTTGGTTTGTTCACTCTTGGAAGAAGACGTTTTAAGACAATAATTCGGTTAATTTAGTGCCATGTGTAAATCGTTAATCGGCCCGCAGTTATGCATTCAACAAATTAAGACCAATGAAGGCAAAATAATTCCGTCGTTTTAGCACTGTATTTAGTGATGTGTTCTGCTAGTGAATATTTTGTAATATTAATAACATAAAAATTCGAATTTGATAGAATCTTGTGTTTGAACTTTATTGTTTAGAATAGAAATATCTGCAAATTGGCTATTGCGAAAATGCAAATAATAATATCCCATAAACCGAAATGCTTTGTATTTTACTAAATTTCTTTGAACGGTTCCTTTTTAAAGTATTTTCACATTTCTAATATTTTTTAATTGAATTATTGAAATGTATAGAGTGCTTTGTTATAGGCTTCATTTGTTCTACGTTAGATGCTTCACGCTGTTTTGAAAGTGAAGAAAAAGTACGGTGACTTATGATCTTCTATGCGTCTGTGCGTCCCTCGCGGAATATCCAAATACGTTGGCTAGAGAATACAGTTCTACAGACGTAAAATCAATGACTTAGTTACCCACAATGAACATAATGTTAATTTTTTATCTTAACTCGTCAAATCTAATAAATATATTTGATATAGTATAAAACATCTATAAGGTATACGCTTATTCGAGCAGTTATGCGCTTCTTCAATTCCGAATTATTATTTTTGTAAACTCGAACGTATTTTTGCCACAGGGTAAAATCAAAGATCATTCTTACAAAATTGTATTGCAAACGATTACAACATAACACGTTGTTCATCAGGAGTATTTCGATATAGATTAGTAGTAATCTTTATAATTTTACCAAGTGAAATGCTAACTACAGATTGTGCCCAGAAGAGAATTACAATTAGTTGATGGATCAACATTCTATCATATTTCCGAAACCCTCACAATATAAATATCAAGGTGTACTAGGCTATTCTCTGTATATCATGTGTTGATTCCTGATATGGTCGATAGATTTCACGGCAATGTACACTGACTTGCTTTACCCAAAACATGCACGAAAGATATCCGATCATATAAGGGTTCTTGTTGATGACCTTTTCTATTTGCTCATTAATTTATATTTCTACAGAAGGCACTTTTTCCCTGAAAACGGACAGCAGGATACCAAGAAAATGCTGCTAGGAATGTGAATCTGTACTTTTGGTAGTGATATGAATAGTAAAACGAAATGAGTGACTAAAATTTATCTAGATATTATTATTGTTCGAAGTTGCAGATTCATTCATTTGTCGTTATACTCCAGACTGATTTTCATAACCCAAAATGCACCAGATTTTGATATATGCTTACTTTACAATTCAGCTTCACATTTTACGCAATCATATTTCTTTCATAAACGAAAATTTAAATTTTGGAATGCAATCGACATTAGATATCCACGGTAAGTACACAATTGCATGGAATCCGATTGATATAAGCCTTATACAGCTGTCCTACAGCTGTCCTCGATTCATAAGTCTGAGCACCCCTCAGATCTTGTAATCACAAATAATGCAGAAATTTTGCATCGTCGCAAGAGAAAGCGGTATTACGGTAAATGTCCACGCACAGAGCCGAGGATACAATTATTTCTAGGTTTAAATTTCGAAAATGTCAACAAGGCCTCGACAAGACAATTTAGATCGATAATTTTCTTTCAACGTAAAACGATATCCAACTATATGATACTGAGGTCGTTCATCGGACTTAGATTATTAAAATAAAGTACGAACGACTTCATAACTGAGTACGTCCAATATGGTATTGCACCGGTTAGAGTAGATAGGCGTAGATGCGAACCGTGTAGAAACGACTCGAGTAATAAATGATTGCATCAATCAAGTTTTAATTGGCGTAAATCTGAACAAATTTATACGTGGGATACGTCAATGTCAATAATTTACTCCTCAACATCATTCAGAATAATGTCAAAAGAAACGCACATGCAAACAAATGCTTAAAGTGATCAAAATTAAAGCTTTTTTCGTGATATTTTGTTACCCAAAGTCAAAAATGACGTTACAAAACGATCGCACACATTTCATGTTCGACGTTTTTGTATACCAAACTTCAAGTGTCCACGACCGGCATGTAATCCGCGATTTGTAAAAACAAACGTCCATCAGTATTGACAGCATCAGGAGTACAACACAGTCGTAAGTTCGCACCATAGAACCTATGAATGTCGGACATGTTTGATAACCGTATTTCACGTTTGTTTCTGGGCCCCACAAACTGCACAAACATTACAAGCACCCTCGAGACCGTTCACCAGGCGGGTAAGCAAAATTGAAAGCGTGAAAGAACCTCAGCTGCAGTAAAAAAAGAAAACGTTGCAAAGGTAGTAACGTTAGGCAAAGAGCACGTCATTCATCACTATTTGTTCACCGAACAGCTATTTTGACATGTCTCAGCAGCTGCGTCGTGGTCATATGGAGGGTCATCGCGTTTTGCATGGGCAGAATAACGTGAAATAGCATGATTATTTCAAAATCCTTTGTAACCTTCAACTGACAACTGAATTCGTGGTTGTGTGAGTGAATTTTATGTTGTTTAAGGTCGTTTGATAATTGTTTTGGCCCAACCAGCGTTGAGGAAAAGATATTATTTTACAAAATTATCATGTAATTATACCTGTCCAGATGGACACACGTCTTACGACAGTTTAGTGTGTGATAAAACGTGAATCATTAAGCGTATCTTACCTGGGTTCCGTGATTTTGAACAATTAGCAAGTAAAAGTAGTGCATAAACTTTTGAAACTTTTTAGAAGTTATTGGAAGCGGGAAACGGCGTACAGCTGTTTTCTAAACGCTCTAAAGCGTGCACGCGGAGCGTGTAACATCTGGTGTACCGTTGAGCTATTCTAACAGTCAATTCACATTCTCGCAATGAATTGGCCCAAATGACAAACATTTGAAAGTCTAAAGTTGTAATGAAATTTCGGATGACAGAACGATGGAGCTGATCATTTTTTAAATGCTCCATCAAAGGTAGCGTTGAAAGCGACTTACAACCTACTCAATTGTTGGCTTCATCTGTTACAGTTGGTAAGCAGAATCAGTTGAAAAATAACATGTGATTATCTCATTTGTGTGTGTTACAGAAATGATGAGCCAAAAGCAGCGGGAACAGTGTCCAACGGACGGTTGGATAGCTGACAGAAGCGCAGAGATTTTATCTGAAACCCTTCTGTGCTTCAAACTTGAGGAATAGTTTATAAAACCGCGCGAGTTGGTCCGGCATTTCTGCGTTTATGGAATAGAGTGCCCCAATGAAAACATACATGAAAAAACGATTCATCTTTTTACTGTACACTTACAAAATATCACTGGACATTGTAAAGATGGTTCTCAGTAAACGACAACCATGTAGAAATGAATCACGTTCGTCAACAATTAAAAAGTCAATTTGAAACGGTATCCAACTAACATCTACAAACCGCAGCTCCACTTCACACTCTTCACGCTACAAACTACGTAATGAAGAGCCCTCATGAATTAAAGATTATTTCCAACTGGTAGTCAGGTGCAGTGATTGACGTGAACTTATCTTTACAAACTAATGCATCAGAGAGAATGATGAGCATATTATTGGTAAATAAAACATTCTGACGATTGATAAGCAGACAAACTTGTTTCTTGCTTTAAACACCCTATTGTTATGGCATCACTCAAGTTTTGTGGATAATGATGCTCCAGTAGACCACCCGGGTGATAAACATACATAAACTGAGCGTGCACCGGGGGCTGGGACGTTCTTAAATGGAACGCCTACGGGAAGTGAAGCAGCGTAGTCTTGTTTGATGTTAACAAACGAAACCGAAGAAAACTCATTGGTTTCAGTAAAAGCAATAACCAACAGACATTGGTTGTTAATTTAGTGGTTCTCAACAATTATTAACTGTTAAAAAATGCATATGCTAGATATTGGATGTATTAGATGATTAAATAAGATGTAATACAAACAGGCAATGAAACACCTTCGAAAAAGCATTAAACGAACAAACGATCAACAACATCATCACCTCTGGCGAAATTAATTTAATTTGACGGAAGGGTAACCAAGCTTCATTTTTTCTTTTAGTCATTATGAAAACCATTAACCTCAACAACTGACTTCAAAAAAACATGACTAATGTTGGTTTATTGCATCTGGCAGACGGAGATAGACATAGAACATTTTCCTGAGAAGCCAACACCTTGTAATTTGAAAAATACCGTGAATAGTCGCTGTCGAGCACATTCATTCCTTTATTTAACAGTCAATTTACAGTGACTCGTTCGGCGCATAAACTGATATATGGCAACATTCGACTAATAGTTTATGTTATATCATATTCTGTTCAATGTTTAGGCAGGTCCGATATCACGCCAATGTTTTTGCTTATAATCTAAATTTAACTGATTGCTTGTATCCCACTTTTCCGGAAACGATGAGGATTGCATGGTATTTTGTATTTGTCAATCAATATGTTTCATAATACTTGCAAAAGGCAAAACAAGAGTGCGTACAAAGCAGAATGCTAATTAAATAGAGAAATGCATTTCCAAACTTTTTAACCCTTACTACATTTAAGAGATCGATGCATGCTAAGTGGAACTACGGAGTTTCATTTTACGGGAATCGACAAATTTGTCTGTGTACAGTTGAATTGGTCATCGTTCACAATTAAAAGTATTGGATGCCCGTTTCCAGTATGATCATGCCGTGAGCGAAACCACCGCGGTTCCTTAAAGAGGCGCTTACCCTGTTTGATATCCTTTTTTAACTTATTCAGTTTGCAATATCCCTTAAAGCCAATATATATTGATTTTCATTTGGAGGAATTCTAATCTTGAATTACTGTTCTTCTATCACTCAGTGTCCCGTCTGTAATAAAGTATCGAAGGACACCGTTCGATAATTCCAGCGCTTTACCAACCCAGTTTTGTTGACGAACGTGTAAGCTATGAACATGAAACTCCTAGGTACCTTACAATCATGTAACTTCAAAGTGAGTCAGCGAATAATGCTTAGGCAAGAAGATCTCGAAAAAAGCACCATTGATACGAGAAACATTCTATGACGATTCACATCAAAATCACCGTTACTGGAACACTAACTGTTATCACAGGCATGAATCCCCCACCCGAAGAAAAAAACGCAAGCACTAAGTGACTTGCTAAGATATTACTGTCCCTTTCCATACATAGTCCAGGAGTCATATTCTCTTGTTACATGTTCCAAAGCTGGAGTAACCAAATAATAAATTATTTAAAACTTACCTGATTGAAAAGCACATTTTCGTTCAGGGTTATCCGAATACGATGAAACTAATTCATCAAGAGCAAAACTATTAAGCATTATGAAAGACACTTACTAAAATCCGTCAATGAACAGGAATCAAGAATAAAATGATTGAAGTCCATCCCTATTGTATGTGACGGTTCCTGCCAAAAGCATTGTATGGTTTATTGCAGTGCAATTCACCCATATAAATTGGTCTTAGTAACTAATGGACTATAATTTTTATTACATGTTTCATTTTAACTTCCTCAATCGGTTATCAAGAAATCACCTGGCTAACAGCTTCTTGCCGAAGTATTGAAATTCAGTTTCTAAAAAATTCCGTATTCTCATGTTCGGTTAGTAGAACAAGATAAACGCAGGTTGCTGAAAATGCACAGCAGTTCAGATCTTGTGGTCTTGTGGTCAACTTGTAACCTGACAGTAAAACTGTCACGTGCTTGCTCCTGACACGGCGTTGATCTGCGTGTGCACAATTGACGCTATCGGTACGCACCAAAAGACAAGTGATAGAGTGCATTTGATGCACTCATTCAATCGAATGGACTGGGAAAAGAGACAGGTTGAAATTCGTGTCAAATTTGGCACATGCCATCATCCTTTGACCAACTTGTGATTAACATGTTTCACAAACAGTTTCGGGGACCCAAATGCATCGATTACACACATCAATCGTGTTTCCGTTCATAGATTTCATGAATAAACCGCGACTGAGGATTTAACACACATCTAAATGTAGTTATTGATCCCTCACAGGTGCACTTGCGATGTCTGTTCATACATAATGGCCCGTTTCACAGAATTAAGGTATATGAAAGATGGGTTGGTCGCACAGCTGTTAACGATCAAAGCTTCTGTAGGGTTGTTAAGTGACATTGATAGAGTTCCCAGAGAGGACAGTTTTTTACTCCTGAGGACCTTTTTGATATAACAATGATTAGTCCCCCCTGATCAAATACCTCTGTGTGGTTTAAAAACGAAGGAGATGCATTCTTTCAGTGAAAATAGAAACTGCGAACTACTGTCAGTACCCCTACGTGTCTGGGAGTACTGATTATACGAGTAATAAATCAAATGGTCTCTGAGATGCAGATCCAAGTTGCAGTCTGATAATTGTACTCGTACATAAAGCTTACGACTGATGACAACAACTCGTGCGATAAATGAGATTTTTCACCATCGAACCATTTTGATATGACGTACGGCTGTGATAATGAATGTGATGTTTAAAAAATTAATAATAATGAATGATGAATTCCACTGATAGATTGCTTCAAATGCGCACACGCATACAATTATACCTCTGCATCGCCAACAACCGTCAGGGGCTTCGGAGGTTGTTTTTTCGGCCTCTTTTTGTTGATGATGAATTACTTTTTACAGAACAACCACCGTTTATTTAAACAAATCTTTTGCATTTTTGATAACTATTTTTCATACTGAGTTACAATTAACCCCACGTCCCCTTCTGTTTAGCTGATAACGAAAGAAAACGCAATAATCTATTGGCACTTGATACAAAGCGGACACTTTTGTGAAAGTGTGTTACGAATTTCTCATTCATGGTGGAAACTGGTCGCAAGCATCAGAAAGAAACCTGCTGCCGTGCCACACCACAAGAATTTATTTATGCAAGCACAGGCGCTAAATGTTTGCTCATAAAAATACCGCCCGCATTGATAGCAAATGAAATTTCACATCAGCGTTCTGAATCGAATGAGAACAACGCTTTGTGATTTATTGATGAGAAACACCGACGATATTTGCAGAAAGATGAAAAGTAGGGCGAATTCATTCAGAAAAAACGAAATATTCCGACTTTAGCTATTAGTTTGTGGTCTGATTTACCGCACCAGGCAGAACGCGACCGGGGTGTGCGCAATTAGCAACAAAACGCATTTAGTGGTTGGTCAGCCAATTTAAAGTACAATCTGATTTCCCCACAGGTAATTGTCTTTCTTGTCTCTTCCAAACAGAGTGCACTGTTTCTACAACTGCTTCTTTCTCCAGCTGTGTACGTGTTTGTGTCGCACATTCGCACTGAAACACTTCTCGATCATTTTTTTCTCTCTCAAATTCGTTCCCGCACCCTAACCGATCAGAACGGTTAGATATGTTTTGAAAATTAAGGATGTGTGGCAGTCTGCCACTGAATTCAAGGAGTTTGACTACAAACTGGGGATTTCATTCTCATCTTTGGAAACCTGACGGCTGTCTGGTTGGAAAACCGTTCACTCACGGACACAAACACATTCAGTCGAACAAGATGAAGTTATCCGTGTGAGATGTGTGTGTGTTTTGACACGTGTTACAAGCCATCCGATAGGTTGGTATTTCCAAGTGTACAGAAACATTTGCACAAATATTTTTCGAATTCGAGGTTTTGAGAAAATGCTGATTTCCATAGAGAGATAACTTTCCTGGAAATGATTTATTTTGACAATTTATTTCAAAGTTAATGATTCACAGCAATTGAAATACGCCACTTTCAGTTTTTTACTCAAAGAATGAGGTGTAAAGTGCATTTCATTGGATAATGTGAATGGTAAGACAGGAAGCACTATTACGAAGTAATTACTAGTATTGTACTCCCAACTCGTTTTGCGGTTTATAGCTTTTGTAAGGCTTTCCTGGTAAAAAAACTGGTACAGTTATGGCCTAACGATCGGTCCCTTGAGAACGTCTTCCAGGATGGTTTATTTCCGCAGCACCGTTTGCTTGGTTTTACTATCAGCTGCTACTGAAATCGCCATGACAGTTAGATTTTTCACCCGATTTATAGTCGCATTTTAGCGGGCAACCACTCCAGTGTTGGTGATTAATTTGGACTGACTAACTGAACACCATTTATCCTCTTGCCTCATTGTCTTTAATTTCAGTATAGTATCTCAAACTATACTGAAAAGATGCAATTATTACACACTATTTATCATATATTGTGACAGATTTCTAAAAAGCGATACCACGAGAACGCACTTATTGATTATTCTATTGTTTTACTAAAACTTCGAAAATCCTATCGTTCCTGAAAACCATGTTTCGATTGAATTGCTCTTGCAACCGTACTAAAAATGCGTCATTTACCAATATTTAGAAATGAAGTGAGATTATCAATTCATATGTTTAGAAAAGTAAACGTAGATGAACATCTGCTACGAAATGCTTCATATCATCTGTGGTTGAGTTTGGGACAAAAATTCCGATCAAACGACGTAACCGTATTCAAACCCTTACATTCTCAACCATTATCCACGACGGTTGTGAGGCAACAATGGGCTGCCGTTCAGAAAGAGGAAACATAATAATAAGCAGCTATATTTGCCTGTTATCCATGTAAATACGAATTAACGTGTTGCTTTATGTCGATAGAAAAACTAAAGTGATGGGCAACATAAGAGGACATATGTAGGTAGAATTGTTATTGGCTATCAAGCTGGGGTGCTCTCTTTCAGCTGTAAATACATTTTTATAATCATGTAAAATAAATAAACATAAGGTTTGAAACGAATCATTTGATCAAGTTAGTGGACAAATGAGTTGCGTGATTTGTGTTTGTTTACGGTCAAGTTAGGTAGCAAAATTTGTTGCAGAGGTGAACTGGTTCAAACAATGTGGTGAATTGTGGTGGAGGGAGGGAACAGGAATTAAGGATGTTTTGTGACCATAGTTTTCTCTTCCCAAAAATATTTCCGTTTTACAATCTATGCCATTATTCTACTACCAACCGCATCCCGACATTTTGGGAAAAAATCTGTCGGAGTTTTATTTCAAAGTACCATTGATATTGAATTGCAGACTCTGTTTAGTCTGAGCTTTAGATAAATCTACGAGTCGTACTTGGGTTTTTGAAAGTGAATATACTGTAGTATTGGAAAACTTCATATATCGCATGCTTAATGCCGTTACGAGAAGATCTCAATCAGTATAAACGTGATAGCACTTGAACTGTATAGCACGATAAACCGTCTCGTGGTTTCATATGAGCAGTCATCGCTTTTTGGCGAAACAGAGACATCTGAATACACAGTGTATAATTGAAGTCAAATAGGTTGCGCAGGAAAAACTAATAATTTGATATTTTTACGAACATTTTGATCTATTTGGTTTGTGGGAAAATACGAGCGATAATAATAAAACGCAGATGTTCTCTCGAGGGTGCAAGACGGAAAACCACTATTCTCTCAAGACAAGCAGCCGATATTATTGAAGAAGAAGATAATCGGAATAAATTAAAAATAGTGAAAACTTCCAAGTTGAATTTCTAGAGAGATTTGTGAATACACTTCTATCAGTGGTCCGTTGTATTCGTTGAAGTTTATAGCCTACCAATTTTATTACATCTCAAATTTTCAACAAGCAATTAATCGTTCCAGTGGTTGTCTTCTATACCCATTGGTGTTTAACGGAAGCAAACTGTCACTCCAAGGTGAAGCACGTGTTTCAAAACACTCAGCTTGAGAACTAACTGTTGATGGTCACCTAGGGTCAATCTCAGAGTAGGGGGCACTAGACTGGATTCATAGTCTCTTCGGAATATTTCTCTCAAATCAACCAATTGACAGAGTCTTAACCTCATCAAACTGACCTCAACTTTTTGAGCTAAGCAGCCTTCTTAACGACCGAGGAAACTGTGCATTTAAAAAAAAAATACTTGGTCAAATAAGTGTTTATCAATTTATAATTGTTTCCTTTGAATGGTAGCATCGGAGCATCCGAGTTAAACAAATTAAAACAACCTGATCGTAAAAAAATGTTATAGAAAATCGTTATAACTAATTGTTTCATTGACAAAAACGCCCAAGAAGATACAAGATTAAAAGGGTTAAACATGTCAATGGAAGATAACAAAATATGGAGGGAACGTTCCCGATTAAATGATCAAAACGCCGTTGTACACAGAAATTAATCAAGCAGATTTATACTCGTGTCCTTAATGCAGACATTGTAAAGCTCATTCACTAAGTCAATCTGAACAAGCACATTTTGATTGCAATACTAAGTCAAGTACATGAGAGTTAGATACCTGGAATAGTTCACAAAGTTTTCTTGAAAATGACTGATTTAAGCAAATAACTCTAGTCTTCTTCATCAACATTCCTCTTTGCCAGCTGGGAAAACCTAAAAATTTTGAACTTGTTTTACCTAGCCCGGAGTAAAAAAACAACCTACAAACTTTAGAATGTTCTAGTCAGTTGCCGTAAAAATAGTCCCCATATTTTGTTTTTCCCCCATAGACACCTTCAGTGCATTCTCGAGCAAAGGCACCGATAAAGCCACCCTTTTTGTATTTTGGCGTTTTATGACCACCAAGAGGAATAATAATCTGAGGCGCCATCCCCGAACAACCATCGAAGAATTTTGTGGGAGTTTTACACAGAAATACTGCAAAACACCTCACTCAAGGGTGTAAGTTCAGTTCCATTCAGTGGCAAGTGCGTCGCTACGCTTTCTGTCCCAGATATGTTTTCAACTGACAGATATTTAGAAGGAGCAGATTAAAATTCCTGTAGGTGAAGGAATTATGGCGTTCTGAGTGTCCTTAAGTATTGGATCCTACGTACATGAATGAAGAGCTGTTCAATAGAAAAGAATTATTGAGAAGAGATCATACCACTACCGCATTGTCAACGTTGAAAACGGATTATTCCCTGGCATGTTATAGTCAATAATATTCAACAAGATTCAGGAAAACTTTCAAATGAATAAATGCAGTGGGTACAGTGTGCCTGATTCAAATAATGCGTGATTGCTCGACAGAGTTTGGGGTAGAGTGTTTCATGCAAATACGTATGATCATTATGCTGGCACACCATACTAACACTTATGAAAGTCCAGGTAACTTTCTGATACGTTTTATAATTGATTTTATCATATTATGATTAAAAATGCGTAGATGACAATAATTTTGTCATGACTTAGAGAAGGAAAGTTGGTTATAATGCAATTTCATTGGCACAAATCCAGAAATTCCTTTGTGTGACAAAGAAATACATACAAGACAATGCGGCTATTATAGAGATTGAAACCAAAAATACGAATGAGTGTGATCTTTTTATCTCCTCTATTTAACCTAAATGATTGCAGTAACTGTTTGTGGGAATCTTGAGTCACAAATGCCGGGTTGCTGACAATAATTTACTCGCTGTACTGTAGTATTCAGTTTTCTCAACCATTCTGTGGAAAATTTCCGTGCATTTTTCTAATCCTCAGATTGAATCATGTCTCCTCATTCTGCGAGGAAGCTGAATATTTTGTCTCGTTTCATCCCAGAATCACTTTCCACCTGCTCCTCTGCTTCTTGGTAGTTGCTCGCAGACATTTTTAAACGATTTGCTTATCTATTTCACTCTATGTGAGGCATGAAAATGTACTTACTTCTTCACATAAACGAAGAATTACTGTTTGCTTTCGTTTTTTATAAGTATTGCCACTGTCAAAACGATGAAACTTTAATCACAAAATTTCGATCAATTCTCGATGCCATTTACTTTTCTCTTCAATTTTCTAACCCGCAGGTTAAAATTTGAAGCGGTTTTCCATCCACATTCATCAATGAAACCTGTTCAGATTTACTTTTTGTTCCAGTAAACGGAATTTATGCGGCTCCTGAATCTCTCTCTCATTTCATTTAGATTCCAATGACCCAGTTTATAAGTGCACTTTTTGCCTAAAACAAAATCGGTATGAAAAAAGGACGTTTGCGCTGTTGTTTTACATCAGGTTGCTCATCTATGAAACGCTAAGCCTAAACATTTACAAGCATTATTTACTTTGTTTCACTGGATCGTAAAAAGTAAAAATCTATTGATCCCCATAATTACTGCCGTCGGGCACCTATCTACGAAAATGTGATTCTTATTTTCTGACGCGCAGGCATTTTTCACAAATAAAAACAATGACCGCAATATTATATCGGTCCCTATGAAATCAAGTACTTGTTTGTCTTTCAAACTGATCTTCAACGCACAGACCGCAGAGAACAATACACTTGCTATACGTTAGTCGGATGCGCATACTGAATTGATTTTGATATCCACGGAGTGGATTATTTGGGCATCGATTGTATGTTTTCCATTCTAGAAAAAAACGCATTGTTTGATCCTCGCGTAGCCTTTAGAATCAAATGATTTATTGGGAAATTAACGTCTAACCCCTTGTTAACTGTCCGTCAAAGATGTAACTCTAGTAAACATAATGGAGGTGTGGAAATGTCGACTTTGACCGACAGTATTTTTTTGATTTCGTTATGATCGATTGGTTGGGCGCCAAAAAAGGCGTACACTTGGTGTGTCGATGCACCCAAGTACGTCCGTATGTGCCAACATTACAGACGCTCACTCATCTACTTCGTTTTATTCCGTTCCTATGTCCAGACGATGGCGATGAATGGTGAGGCTGGGACTGTGTGTCACTGATACTACACCAGTTCTGAGCATGATAAGACTCTTGTTTCCTCTGGGGTTGTTGAAGCTCCCCGGGGAAGCATGAGGAAGATTCTTCAACCCGTATCTTCACCTACTCATTCCACCTCCCCCTCCATCCTGTTCTCCCATTTCATAGGCATGCACATTCAGAGTGATGTTCCCATTGTGTTGTTCTTTAGTATATCTGGGATCTATCAGTCACAGTTGTAGTTGGAAGCACAAATGCAGACAGATGTATCGAATACCAATGTTATATTTTAAATAACATAGGTCATGAGAAGGAAAAAAAACGTTCCCGGCTGAACAATAAATATTAAATCAATCAACAGACTTTCAGATTGTATAGCTTCCTGCTGGCGTTCCTGATACTTAGAGCAAATGTTTCTCTTTGAAATCCAAAAAGAACATTTATTCGAATGCATAGCTATTTTGAATAGGTTTTACATCAGAGTTTATTGACTTCCCGTATGAAAAAATAATGAAAACGATTCGGTTGGTTTCCTAAGTATTTTTGACCATTTTTAAAGTCCCTGATTAAATTTGTTGTTACGTGCACACAGTGCGTAAATTCATCACTGTATGCTTTTGAAAACGAAAAATATTTTTCCATCAAAGGTTAATTACATACACCATAATTGAAAAACATCCAAAAACAACCACGCCATTATTGCGTTCGGCGCATTTGTTATCGAAAGGACGACGCAAAACGTACTGGGAGCTGAAATAAAACATTTACGGCAACAAAACGAGACTCTAACTATTCGTTCTTTAGGAACCGAAATCCAAAAGCATGTACGAACTGATCAGGCGAAACTCGCTGGGAACGGATTTCATCTGATTAATTTATAATGGATTCAACATTCCACTATCTACAGTAAATGTGCTTTTCAAAGAATCTATTGTATTTATGAATCTCTGCAACTTGAAGAGAAAATATGGAAATAGGTAGAAGTGCATTCAACTACTACTAACCACAAGTTTTCAGAAATTTGAATCGTGATGTTGTTTCTTACCCCCTCTCCTCCCCAAAGGAATTGCAGTAAAAGCATTTTCTGGTGTAGAACTGGGGCAAGACAGTTGATTCAAAGTTAGAAAACGGCTGAGAGATTTAATTTCACCGATAATAGCAAGATCCGCAAATTGTGAAACTTTGCTCTGTTTGGCATCAACATGGACATCAATTTAAAAGAAAAATAAAAGTCCAAGAAAGATACGCGCACTGGCTTTCTAGATGTATTTTGTTCAAAGTGAATGATTTACGTAGATCGACAGAGGTAAATCCCGAAAGATAATTGATTCTCGCGAAGGAGAGATTATAAGGTTGGAACCAGTTACCAATAATGCGGGATTGTTCTACATTGCGTATGGTAAACCTGTGAAATATTCTAATCAGCTATTCTGCATTCAGATGGAACGAGCGGTTACCTTATACCTGTGAGATCAGAAGTTAATTACCAATATACTTCATGAAATCACCCTGGATAAGAGACCTAACAACGTAGAACAAGCTGTGTAGTGCTTCCATACATTTATATTTGGATCTTCCTCCTATTCGTGAATGACAAAATCAACGACATGTTGGCATAAACTTTTCTTCTCTTGTATAGTTGTAGATCTATATTGAAAGCTCATTTTATTGCTCACAAAGAGTTTATTAGCATTGTGCTTAAATGTTTCTTTAGTGTAGAGAACATGACATTATTTATGCAGAATCGGTACTGAATATTACTCTTTGGTCAAGGTGCATTAAAATATTGACATAGATTCATAGTTATAAACGACAGAAAATATAAATTTATCCTTACGCCTCTAAAAGAAATGACAAGCTCAGTGAATAGTAGCTTCTGGATTGTGTATGAATGTCTCACTCTCAAACTGGGTCCATACCAAGGTTTCCAGTCTCACGAGGACGATTTCATCCAAACCTCAAACTACGATTGGGAAAGAATTTTCTTCTTTGAAATTAGTGTCTTGGCTGACCGTCATTGAAGAAAACATCTGAACAAACCGGATTTGGTGTTTCTGGTCAGCTCTGGCTTGAACTGGTCAGCACAATGCCAATACACATGCCTTCCTTGCTGTGAGTTCAGAGTTCAAAGCCCGGACGGGAAGGTAGATATGCACTACTGATCGGCTCCCAAGAGAGTGAAACTCAAGCCTAGTGCTTCTCGAGTCTATAGTTGACTGGATGAATTGAAGATTCTGCGTGAGGATGAAGTCAGTTTACATCAGCCAATGATGCAAGCCATTTCCAACAGTATCTTAATCTAACTAACTAGCGCAGAATACCACAGTAAGGGTGATGGTGACCCAGTGGTTTAGTTGCTGTCACCGTCGGTCCGAGCTTCGAGTCCCTCCACCGCCACCCAACTTTGGTGGTAGGCAGTTACCCTGTCGTCCGATTCAATGCCATGCCTTATGTGGTTCGTCACTCCAATTCCCGGGGCTTAGGTTGCCGGTTTCCACCACTGAAAAGCATGTCCTCGTGACAATGTGGTTCGGCCCGTCTGCTGTTCATCACACTTAGGTGTCATAAAAAATATTTATTGGAATTAGAATGTGCCATATGTTTTACTGCTTTCATGATTCTTCTGTCAAGATCATCTGTAAAAAACACATATCAGATGTTTGCGTGAAACAGACCTGTTTTCTCATTATTATGTTACCAGTAGTTATCAAGGGATTGTTCGCTCTATTTTTTTATCTGATTGGCTTTCACTAAACATGCCATGCTCATCAAAATTTAACACTATTATTTCCGAATAGCAAAAACAAATGTTCGATGTCCTTAAATAAGGCTGATGTAAAGAAGAGATCTATTATATCTTATAAATTCCTTGTTGACCGCAGTGTGTTTAGAAAACATAAATGACAGTACGGTCAGCTGCTCCCATATTATTCGCCAATTTATTCAATCACTGCTTGGTTGATGGATTCCGCACTTTTAGCCATATATGCCATTTTGAGAACAGATTACAAACCAACCCTAGAGTTACGTGAAGTAATAAGTGGTAATTATTCATTAAAATTTTATTTTGCTTTGCATTGAAGGAGAAAAATCGAGCAACAGGTTAACATGGATAACACACTGGATCACAATTTACCGAGTCTTTTAGATGCAAGTAGTTTTTAACTGTTTTATTGCTACTAGACACCTATAAACAACCCAGTTATGAATACATTTAGAGCCGCCTGAATGATGATGCATGATGCTAATGGTGTTTTGATAGAAACAACTAAAAATAAGTTATTCAGTCAATTCCGAGTGATATACTGAATTTTGTACTCTCTGAACGATATTTTTGTTCCACTGCGATTCCCCTTTCCAACGAAATAGCTGTTTTTCGGAAGCATGGAAATGATTGTCGTTTCGGGTAATTTGGTGGGTAGTGAACATGAGACCATTTTAGCAGACGCATACACACACATGTTACTTTACAAACGAAATAACCACCCACAATCCCGAGTGGGGGTGAGGAATCGGTAGTTGTAATGAACGACATTCTAGAAATTGCACTACTAGAATGCAATTATCCCACACGTTAAATTAGGATAGACTAATCAACCGTGAGCATCAACCTTTTAGTCTCTACTTCCCTCTCACTATGTCGTTTGTTCTCGCCCCCTAGTGTGTTCCCCTCCGGCACATTATGCGTCCGCAAATCCCCTTTAATACGATTGGCCGCATTTGCTTTCTTTCTAGTCAGTATACCAGCATAGCCCCGGGACTATTTTGCTTGATGGCTTACGGTTTCACACGTTATCGTTTGTTCCACTCAACTCGTTATTAGCTGACGTGGACAAAACCTCTTTTTCAGCCCGTTTGAACTGCAACTGCGAATGCACTGGATGCACACACCGACGACCAAATTACTCTGGCACTAAAGAGGTGTCATAATGCGTTGCATTGCATTAAGTCTCAGCTTCAAATTAACCAGTAGTAGAAAGAAAGGTGAGTGAAAAACAGCAGTTTCTCTCTCGATGTGAGGGATATGCTTTTGGGAGTAAACGTTAATGTTGGGGGTTCGTGCGCATTAAAGGTTGCCTAGACCGGTAAGGAAGCACTAATTTGCGGATGCATAGGACAATTCAGTGTGGTCTCTGTTCAATACGAATAACACCCAGAGATTCAGCCTATTAAACTAACTTATGGGTTCCAGCATTGTTTTTAGTTCGGGTATATTGTCCACGGTTCACATTGAGAATGAGCGTCTGTCCATCAGTTTTCGTAGCAATAAGAAGTACGAATAAATCAGACAGTTGTCCTAAAAAGGATGACTTAGAAATTATCTCCAAGTGCATAAATCCATTAATCCAATTATGTTTATTCTTCGTCACCGGAAGGCAATAATATCTAAGCATCATTTATGCAGTCTACTATACTGAGCGCTAACAATGACTTACTCGTTATTTCTAAGGAACGTTTACAAATTGCCGATAGTTCAGTATATCCGTTTTGAAGCTCTTGGGTTAAAAGCAGTCTGCTTCCCCTGTTCTTAGGTTTAGTCAATTTATCGGAGAACAACTTGGGAATCCCACAATGTATGTTGCAGTAATTTAAAACATATGCTAATGTTATTTTTAAATAAACATGAAAACTAAAATCATCTCTGAACGAACGTGAGTCAATTATTTCGGGAAGCGACCGATTGGATCTCATTGTTTGCAAATTGTGCCACATGATAAATGAGGTGCGACAAAATGCAACCAAATTTAATGAGCGATGTAAATCTTTTGGTTGTTTTCGCCGTCTAATGCTGGTCGAGGAGAATGAAGGCTGATGTACTGTGTGCTTATCACAGACTGTAAAGCTCAGCACAACGACCTGATATTTGACAATTTTCTGCCCAGCATTTTTAGCCACGAAACCTTCGATTGATATTGCTTCCCTAAAACGCTCATGAATCAAACTAATCCCGCTGAAGAGTCAGTCTTATAATTATTCGTTCTCACAAGTGTTTATCACGTAGACTAATGACAATGTTGTATAAACGTTGAGGCTTATCTGATTTGTGTGTTTAATTTTCAAAATACTGATTCGCACAGACGGTTTACTTTTTGTGAATACAACAATTTATGTTAACTGTATTCTACAACATGAGTATTCTATTTTTGAGCCAAACCAATGATCTTTGAAAGCAAAACAATTCAAACTTGGATAGTTTCCAAGGAATTGAGGCTCATAAACAAACAACGGAACGTAATACCCAAAGTTGCTATCCGATTTTACCATTAGCTTAGTTTATCTAGTTTGATGATTTAGTAACTAGTCCACTGTCGACAAGTATTTCTTTGTCATTCGCCTATTGTTGTATCACACACAACACTCGTCTTACTAAACTGAGCGTTATTCTTTGGTCAGCATGATCTCACGAAACCCGGTGATTCTACACGTTGTATGGACCCTCGGCACGCTGTATCGTGGTTTACTTTTGCCTATCCTGTAGTCTGTCTCCCTGTCAATCCAATAACTAACAAATTCACAGTCTCAGCAACTTATGCTGTGCCACACATGTAAGCAGATAACAAACACATTCTTCAACCTAGGAACAATAGCCGTGCACGTTTAAAAAGATTTACATCTTATCGACACGCGTGGAGTGTGTAAAAGTAAGCCCACCAAAGTCTGTTTTTAGTGAGAGGGGCAAACCGGACAGCACCGCTCTGACTGAACTCCAAGTTGATTCTGTGCAACCCATTCTACAGGCATGATGCATCGTGCATCCGCAAGTCTAATCTGGTTGAGAAAACATAGCGCTCCTTTTTGTATCAGAGTACCTCCATCAATTGGGGTTGGGAAAAGCGAATTTCCTAGGGGTGAACGAAGACCTTGATGCTCCAGCACAAATTCTTGCAACCAAGATATCTGTGTGCATACGCTATTCTGATTAGATAGAAATTGCAACAGTTTGCTTATTCGCACATAAACATTTGGCGATAGATCCGGCCATTTTAGGCACGCATATTTCACAATGTAACCTATCGGATGTCGGTAGTGTAAATCATTTCCAAAGAAACTAATTCGTTTGTTGTTTCCCAAGTGAATGAGGTTTGTACCATTTTTGATCCAATGTGAATCGGGCGGCTGGTATTACAGTGGATCTAAGAGTATAAATAAATAGCTTTTTTGCAAAGGTTCTCAAGTAACTTTATTTATTGGTAAAGCAAGCAAAAATAGTGCTTTTCTTCCTAAATTTGATTGATTTTAAAGTCCGTCTAAATATAAGAATAAGGAAGTCTCCGGATGCAACATAGTCGGTCAGACTGTGTAGCGCCAACGGCGATGTTTTGCTGGTGAAGTCCCGTCAAATGAGTAACAACAACAAGAAGCATCGTTGCTGGGTACCAATAAGCAGGAAGCAGCTTTCCGGTGGTCACATTGAACGCCAGTTGTCCCCATACACTTAGCAGTCATCGTCTGTTTTTTCTTTAGTTCTCTTTCTTTTTCATGTTACTGGAAACACATGGAATTCGGTAAGACCCAAAACGTTGACCGAATACATCAACTTGGTTGAATTGTGTGGTATCGGCTTACACAACAGGATGAAACACATGATATCCTTGAATACATTTACAGCAAATACAACACAAAAATTCCTTTTGATGCCTTCCTATTAAATGACAAGTATGAAATAAATGTGAAATCGACAGAAATGTTGGCTGTGATACTGGGAAATATTCGTACAAAAACACAACTTGCATGTTCGTTTCCTGATTACGGGCAGATGAGGAAAGCGGGGAAGAATTTCACACTGCCGTGGAGGAGGATATAAAAGCCCCATTTCGAGGGTTTTTATAGTGACCCGAAACCGATCAATTAACGCACATGACTGAGTTCCGAGGGATAATAAGCCTAGACTAGATGCCTAGCTAGCAGGTTCCACGGATTATAACAAGTGATGTCAGTGATATAAAAGGGATAAGGAGATGATCTTTAAAAAGTAAATATTGATGACGGATCAACAGCATAGAAAGCTGCTTGACACTGAACAGGATTCAATATCACGCGAGAAGAAGAGCAAATCTCATCTCAGACTTGGATACAATATTATATCGTAATATTAATCCTGGTCTTGTCAAGACCGGGAAAGGGAATAGGAGGGTTGATGCTGTTGCACGCAGGAATCAACAGATGAAAGGTTGACGACCGAATCACGTATTAGATAGGCTGAATAATAACATACGGACCTAACGGCAAAATGCTCTCCTGGCAATCACGTATTGAGGAAAAGCTAGGCTTCAAATATAGAAAGAGCAATGAAAGATAAAATGATATATGAACAACCAATACCAATAATTATATTTCACTGTTTAACTAAGATACCATTAGAAAATGCTGTTCTTGTGACAGATGGGTAGGCTATTAATTAACTGTTAGTCAATACTAAAACGTTTGAGCTTTTCGGGTGGCGATGATTACAAGTCTTTCTCATCACCAAAGGGCACAATCCGGTACGTGGGTTTGACAAGAAAATGATTGCATAGCTCAACTCTAATCAAAATCAGCAATGCGAGAGATTTGATTTAATAAAAAGAAATTAGTTATCAGCGCATTTGAAACAATATGTGTGAATATTGATAAAGGTAAACGCAAATCAAATTCAATGCATACTACCTCTCAAGCAATTAATTTTGGAGACGTTGTGCACATTAATGTTGACAAAATCCCGTAGTTTTGATCACAACGAATAACAAACGAAACAAAGCAACTTTTTGATCAAGGGTAGTGAATTTGGAATAAACTTTTCGACTGCTCATTGGCACCAAGCACTGTTTATGGTATTGTTCGCGGTTTCAGGTCAGACAGGGACTTAAGGCGTCTTAAACAAGACGGAACCGCCGTCCGTAGCTCTTTGTCAGTCATCACAAATCCTTCCATCGTTTATNACCTTTGGATTCTTTTATAATCCCATCCTACGGCCTTTAAATCGGTGCATTCCGAGCTACTTGTAGCCAACAAACATTTGGCTGGGGTTAATGGATTATTCTAATTGTCTTGTAGTAGTTTATAACTGGCGTTTCACCGACTTTAGAAGGGCTTTTGTTTATAACGAAAATATTATCACTGAAAACTACTCAGATTTTTTTTATACGTTTGCGTTCATACAGGCAACTGTTGTCAACTTAGAAGGGGTCAATTTAGTAGAATAAAAAATGACAGAGGGAACAAGATACAAACTAAATTCACTTTTATTCCAGCTTTTATTTCTTGGTATAGCTTTGAACATGTTTTAACTGTACACTAACCAGCAGGAACACTGTGACGTCAACTGCAGTCCGAAATAAGGAACAATACATATACCATGTGTCTGCTATGAATCGCTGAATCGGGTTCATTTTGCAATAAATGTTTTGGCTCTCAAAACCTGTACACAGGTTTATTGGAAATGAGTTTTATTCTGTATACATAAGGCGAAAAAGAACATTGCCTTATGCCCCATGGAAGAAAACGTTCGAAACACCTCTCGTCCGGTATTTGGACCCACGTCGAATTGATGTCGTCGATTACTGTAACTTTCTGTTTGGCGACGATGTTCACGCTATGCAATGCTTTGGAGCATGTGCGTTTGAATCCAACCACTGCAGTCGCTCAGCTTCTCCCCTTGCATTTAATAGCAATCCTGTGCTAAAGCATCTCTTTCTTCATAAGGTCGTCCCCCCTCCTTAAATAAAAAAGTAAATGCATATACATAGCTAACACTGGGTAGCAACGCAAGTTTAAAAAACTTAATTCCAGCACCCGCAGCATGCGACGTATATGGATTGAAACCTAGTACCATACCAGTATTTGCTCCAACGACTTGATTCCTCTCGTTAAACACGGCTTTCTAGCTCACGCATATAATGGTCTTTTGGGATAGATTTTAGAACAATTTCATCGGAACCCCTCAATAATCCCCTGCTGAGGATTCGTCAAATTAAGGCATTGGTAACTCTTTCCGAATTAAATTCAATCATAAAATGCGATAGTTATTAGCCGTGAAATTACTTTTTATTAATAAATCAACAGACATTTAGAACACCTAACGGTTATATCAGGGATAGTCTTCACATTGAAGCCACACGAAAGTTTTATTTTATTTGTCATTTTTATGCGAAAATAAATGTATAAGTTCGTAGTTCCTGCTGTATTGGAAAGGTTATATCTTTTTATCTCTAGTAATAAAAACTTATATCTGTCGGTTTAAGCTTAACACCTTGTTCTTAAACATCTCAAAACAGATTGTGTTTTACAGCTCAGTGGTAACAAAAACGGTTACTCTGAAGTAAACTTGAAGAAAATGAGACAAAAATAACTGCTTCCGGTCTGGAAGTTAATGCTTGCACTAAAAAAACTATACTTTCGAGATAACTGAAACACACTCTCTATTTGTTATTCTCATATCGGAATTGTTCACATAAATGCGCTCGGATAAATGTTGTGCTACAGAATACAGCTCAATATTTGTATATCCGTGTCACTTAACACCATTTATGGGGGGAAAACAAGAGGAATGACAGGTATCCGTAGCTGACACTCTCTCACTTCTACTTTTTCTCTCTAGTCCAGGATGTGTCAAATGTTCTCTGTATCAGTTTCTCGCCCTGGGTGAATAAAACCGTTCACACGCACTAATTATGAGTTCAGTTTTACTTTGTTCACAAAACAAAATTTTCTTTCAGCGGAGAAAAATATTAATCTCGTGCCCGTGACACCGCCCAGTGGCACGCTCATTCGGTAGATGAGTGTGCTGAATTTCGTCCATGTCGGACAAAGACTCTCTTTCGGTCACGCACTCAATCGCATTGTAGTTATTCCCGGACAGAATGAGCCTAGAGCTGTAACTCAGTCAACTTATCCATCTCAATTTATAAAACTGCAGACTACCTCAGTATACTGTATCCACTATGAATATGATGTGTCTCCGATACTATTTAAGAGCTGTTACCATTAGGCTTAACCACGAATATAATGCAAAGGAGAGAGTCAAATGCCAAATCAAATGTTCAAGCACTATGACATCCAATTATCACAAGTTCAACTTCCTTTTTCTAACACCAATGGTGACATTCAGTGGGTGGTAGTGACGGGGTTTAACGTTTATTTTTGATTAGGTTTTTCCTTCGTGGGATTTTGTTCACGCCGATTTGATTCGGTCAAGCTCGAGTTGATTCTTTTTATGACTCCGTGACATTGCGAGACAGGCGGGAGCGCTTGTGGGAGACAGTTAGAACACATTCAATCCTGCAGCTAGTCAGACAACCGTGGAACCAACTGGCTCACCGGTCAGTAGTGTGTACATCTTCTCATGCGAGACCACGAATCAAACAGTTTTCACAACTGAATTGTTCCTGCCTCATTCCTGGAAGCGGTACTCGTAATCAGAAGCATCATAACTCAGGGCAACTTTGCACGTCAAATCGAATAAATGGAGCTGGTTTGAGTGTGTACGCTTGTGTCAATGTGATCGGTCGTCGGTAATAAAACAAATCTGTAAAAATCCGAGCAGCTGTGTCGCTGCAGATTCAAATGAATAATATAGACCAGTTTTTGATATGTCAAGTATTTACCATCCTTGAAATTATCTAAATGCTACTGGACAGTGAAAAGTAATTTCACCGAAGAATAAACGACATTTATTAAAATTAAATTTAGGAAACAAAAAGGGTCAGTCTATGGCAGATTCGTTCATCCTTCTTCCGGCATACGCACTGGTGTTTCCGTGTTGGTGCTTTTATCGATCAAAACGCGAAAGGCCTTTTTAAATTCATAAAATAATGCCACCATTCGCACGTACAGGCCTAATCAAAACTGAGGCAATGGGTTTCCGTGTAACACTTATGGGTTCGTATGGGAAACAACATTTATACTGAAGTAAAGTTTTCCCCCAAAAAATGATAAACAAGCCTTGGCGAGTCTTTATAGCTGTGATTTTCCTGATTCGTCTGCTGGTGGACTGGTTCAGAATAATTCTTGAGTTATTCCCGTTCGAAAACATTGTGTTTTCATACTTGATAACGTTTACGATCTCCATGCTGAGATTATTTAATCTTGGCAACCAATGTCAGGCACGTTTAATCGACCATCATGCAGCCTAGAAACTAAGTATATCAACGTAGATAAGATACAAAGTATTGTTCATATATAAACCATTAACATAGGCGATAGGCATAATGAAACTCAATTTGATCATAAAGAAAATATTTTAGTGCATCACAATCGGCCAGTACTGTACTTCCCAGTTACATATGAGTGATGGTGTAAGTTCCGGATTATTGAGTTTAACAATACATCGTTCAGACTTCTCATCTATGCACAATTATTCCTCCTTTCGATTGTATACACACTTGAGAAATAACCAATTTCAGCATCCGTCATATTAGACCTTTACCATACTTCATTATTACTTCACTTCCAAACATTATATTTTCCCCCTCTCAATTGAAGTTCATATGTACAAATGCATGATTTCTTCAAACATAATGAGCACAAAACGAATACATAATGCTGCATACGATGATTATGTTTCTTCATGATTAAAAATTTTCCAAATTACGAACTAACATTTACCTCCAAAAGAAGATTTTCGACAAACCGAAGTTAATTTCCCGTAAACGAATCAAAAACAATAAAATATCTTCAATGAATGGATTGTTTCTTTATTTCAGGTAAGACAGAGAATCACAACTTTATACATGTGCTAACGGTCTACCTACATGTTGTCGATTCAGATGCAGTTTTTATAAAAATACATTGAAATTAATTTTGCTTCCGTGTGCTTTGAAACCTTCTTGTTTAGATGAGACCATAAGTCAATATATTTGTTGGTTCCAACGTCTGAACGTTTCAAGTCACCGCTGGTTAAGTGGATTTAAATCTTGGAAAAATTGAAATAAGTGAAACCGGTGAAAAACCTTTTACCAAAAATAGTAAGGAGGTAGAAAGTGCAAGACAGGAAGAGGCATTTGGTTTATGGCTGCTTTAAAAATATTGTGCATCGGAAATGAATAAAAAAACTTTTTTAGTAATGTTTTCTTTTGTTTCTTCATTGGAACTCTCTCACATAAAAGCAAGATTTTCGAATCAGAATTGCTTCCTGAAACAGTTCATGCTTTATCGATTTTCGGTCCTAGCAAAAAGTACATTTCAACTGAAAATAATAAACACCAGCTAGTACGTTTTTCCAAAACGTGATCAGGTTTGAACATTTTAAGTTGAAATTTGGTTAAAAGGGTGTGGAGAAAGGGAGAAAAAAATACCTGAGGAGTTATTGACAGAAAAATAGTTGGTTCACGACTGCACTGGTTCAATTGACCGAACTTCGGTGTAAGACAACCGCTGCCGATCATAAGCACCTCCTGTACGTAACACACGAAAAAAGGAATCCTGTGGAAGAGGACCGAATCAGTTGGGTCTAAGTTTAGCTGATCCCAAAAGCTTCGTCCTGAGTTTCTGTGATAATGTTGTTTGATAGTTCCATAGAATGGGAGATAAGGGTCGGCGAGAACGAGAAACAGATGGTACACACAAAGTCAAAACGGATTATTAATGGGCGATTTCGGTGAAACCTCAAAGTCAAGCGTAGATCAACCAGGTAAATTATTGATTTAGCGAACCTGAACGAACGTGGTTTGACGATTTTATAAAACACGATATTTATGGCAGTGATTCGGTTTTGATTATGCGCAAATATATTTTGTCTTCAAAAATAAGCACTCAATAATGAATTCATTGTTCACGGTTCATTTAAGTGTCACTTTCTTTTCTCTTCTCAGTAAAGACGACCAGTGATGCACTCCACGGAGAATGGTTGCTTGCATTCGGAGTATTAAGAGAACGCAATCGAAGAAAGTTGTTCAGATGATTTCAGCACTTGATCAATACGCGTAACTGACGCTGTAGAGTATACAAAACAGAAGCACTATCAGCAGCTTTTCGATTCATCATTCAAAAGGTAATTAATGGTTACAATTGCCATTATATTCTGTCCATATTCACTTAACGATTCCACGACTTCACTTCTTCATGGTGAGAATGGTTTTGTTTTTAATGCAGTGGTCTTCGAAATATAGTAAGAATGTCTACACAAACGGTGTAAAATGGGATTTTCCTAAGTGAACAATAGAATATCTATATTCTTAACAAAGTATTGCTAACAGTACCTTTATGACGATGTCAAAATTCACCTGCCAACAAAGTACAATGACCACTGAGTCAGTATATAACGTCGGTTGGACATATTTTCAATAAATCTCAGGTTTTGTTACGCCTAAATTCAAAAAAATGTCCTCGACTCAATCTCAAGTCAATTGAAATCAATAAAGGATTTTATTTGAGGAAGTCATGAGTGTTTACTAGACATGCTCAGACAGAAAAACGATGATATAATACAAGCTGTACCAATGAGATTGGATTTAACATTAAAGAAACTGATGATGTTAAAGTACGGTGGAAGGTTTCCGTTTTAAATCATAAATGCATCTTTCTCTGTGCTCCAGTAGTTTGTTCACGTAAAAAACAGTAGAGCTGCTATGCAATGAATTGCGGGTGTACATGGAGTCAATGAAGCAGAAACAGAGATCTAGAGGTTTTGGGAACTATCCAACCGTATTCTCTCACATTGCAGGAAAAACTAGGGCTGATTTACTATAAATTCTACTGGAGCGATTAAAATATGAACACGTTGAAACAGGAACCCCAGTGACAGTACACAAAGATAAATTTTGGGATGAAATGTAGTAATATTCTCAAAGAGCACCATCTGGAGAGGCGAAATGTCAACACCCGCGCACTGGGTACAATCGTCCTTTCGTGATGAGTTTAAGTAAGTTATTTTGACAGAGAAAAATCAAAGTATTAGTAGACTGCTCATGGTCGACAGACTAGTCGGGATAACAATGTGGTGGGCCTTCGACCACTTGTGAACAGCATTTTAACGCACGTCATAGGACTGAGCAGGGATTGAGTCTTAGACCATTCTTCAGCCGATCAGCTACAGGATATTACGTGACCAACAATTATATGATCAGAATGTCAAAAGGTTAATGTGGATGAAGTGTTTGGGAGGCTTTTGATATAAAAAGCCCAACATAAGGAGGGTTTGATCACCTGGAGACCACCCAAGTTAAAGGGGATTTCTATTGCCACCAGTCAACCATACACGAATGATAAAGTAGTCGCATAAACATCCACGGAAGTGTCAAGGTATGTTACCCTAGTCTTGTGACGTGAATAACATTCTTCTTGTGATAGTTAAAAGCAATCTTGTGGTTCATTGAACAGTCGTTAGCTAGGCTGTCTCTGGAATATAGAATGCGTATTGGAGTGCACTACAAAAAGACGGATTCGTGGAGGGTCCAATGTGGCTAATAGAATGCTAATTATTTACAGCCACCGATTTTCAGCGAACGAGTGAGAGTGCTAATCGCAATATGTTCCACAGTTTTTGAGTATTTTAGTAGTAGGTCGAAGATTTCCTTCTCTTTCTCCTGATGAATGGGTTTTGTGAATATCCCTTCATGATTTGGATATTTTAAATTCAGAGAAACTGCGATTAAATACATCCAAGACTGCTAAACAAGCTGATTCACGCACTTTTTAGGACCATGGGAGTAAAACTATCAGTTCCAGTGCTTTTATTAAATTGGTCAATTTAAGCTCTTAAATAGCATCCAGTTGGCTGATAACAACTGAACTATGTGGGAAATATCAGTCATATTTTCCCAAAGGAAATCGATAGGCGGTTGGTGTGTGGGAATGAACGATATGTTTAGCTCGTCTGGGATGCACTTGGAATTCAATGATGAAAAGAATTGGTCACAAAATAATTTTATTCCCTTCTACAGAGCTTACAATATGACATATTTTGAGGAAGGTTTTGATGTACATTGTTGGTCTAAGTATTTCTACCTCAGTGCGGATATTCAATCAAGTCACCACAGGCATAACAATGGATGGTTGTTTCACAAAGAACCAAAGTCTGCGTCCCACCCGGGAGCAATTGGTGCTTTGTATGTTGTGAGTGAATGAGAGAGCTTAAGTGAAATCACTGTCACCTTGAACCTTCTGACATGGTGGCCTTTTCACGGAAAACACTAGGAAAAACCTTACATGATCACCAAATGTTCATTAATTTATAAATGGAAATAAGATTCGTGACAAATTAAAATTCCATTTCGAAATTAATCAATCAATCGTGTGATGAGGATGAGCTCTAATAGTTCCTGTTAGACGGACCACACATTTGAGGGCACAGTTGCAATAGGATTCATAGTTTTGCAATATTTTGAAGTAAATCTTGTTTTCGCTTACACGGTGTTTGAGCTGTTTGCCGAGAGCATCATTTGTAAACCCTACCATTTATTCTTAAAAATAAGAGTGAGTCTCTATCACAATATTTTATCTTATACAAATTGTATGACTTTAATAAAGCTTGGGCTGTACTTCAGCATCGTAGGCATGATAATGATACAGAAAAAAATAAATTTTCTGATAGCGGAGAACGACCATGTAGCAGCATCGGAAATCCAAAAAGTAAGGCAAAAATAAGAAAGGCATCAAAACAAACGGTCAAAAGTGTTTTTATATTGGGTACACTTTGTATACGACCGTGGAAGTTCTACAAACGTCAGTGGTGTTTACCGCTCGACAACCAATCGGGTCAAAACTTACCAAGTGAATATATATATATATGTTTTTTCACGCTTAGTTAACGGGTTGTTCACCACTAAAATACCCTTGAAGAAACTGACTATTGTTTTAAGAGCCAGTCGAGCTGTACGTCCATCGAATTCGTTGGAACTGGAACTTTGTTTGTTTTCTTCAACGAATAATCACAATACGCCCCAAAGTAGCGTCTCTATCTCCACTCGATTTAACCGTCAAGTGGATGATTTTTGCTCATGCATAGTCAATTAATACCTGGGGGATGACATTGCCGCAGCAATAAACTTAAGTGGTCTAAGACCCAATTCCCACACTTCACGATGCGTGTAAACAGTGGTAACGTCTTTTTGAAACATGACGGCTTACCAGACACCAACCAAAATGTTCTTGGATATCATCGCTTATCGTCCTGAATTGCCTATTCAATGAAGCCATGCTAGCGTTCTATTTATCCGCTATTTAAATGCGTTTCTGTGACAGTGCAGTGCCGCTGGATGAAGAATAGGCGTAGCTTAACGCTTCCGAGATATAAACCTGAAATTCAATACCGCGAAACGAGAATGAAAGACCCGTTCAGTTCTCTCGAACCTTTACGTCTTTTCGAGGGACACACTGACTCTGTTTCAGGAATACCTTTTCATCAGTAAAACAAATCGCTGATATCATTTCACAATAACTAAGCATATCCATACCAGCTTCTTTCTACGTGTTCCTTTGTTTCTTTGTGCTACACATTTAGTTGCCATTCATTTTTTTGAAGTTCAAAATTCTGCGTGTAATTCGTTCTCAGGGCAAGCTTATTATAGTATTCCCATGAACTGCAAATTTGGTTTTAACGTCTCAATCTTTTGCTCATGCTTCCCACCAATATTTTCTCAGATGGTATACCACCAGTCGATGGAGGAGAATCACTTTTAATTAAGTTTGATATAGTGTGGTATTTTACATGGCATAATAGCTCAGTTAATCAAGAAAGTGGACTGACAGAAGTTATTTAGTGATTCATAACAATCAACGAAAGATAAGCACATTTAGGAACAATAAATGACAACTACATTTTGACTTTGATGCTTTTTCAACTAGTTCAATGGTAGAAAACTTTGTGGAGAACCAAGCGTAAGATATAAAGGATGAGTGAATGAACAATATAACCGTAATTCTTGCTTATTGACAGTTGCGGACAAAACAACGCTCAATAAATGACACATTCAATATTTTTTGTCTCTAACGATGAATTGTTTAGAACGCTTACACTGACTACCAATGAGTTGCCAAATTTTCTCTTCTAAACTTGATTTTGAAACAGTGATTTTAGATATATTTTCCATTTGATATTCATGAAGTTATCTTTAAAAAATTAAGTTGAACCGCAAGTCTAGAGAGGAATAAATTGATAAGGGTTCTCTTTTTAAATGGTTATTTGATCTTGTCTACTCACACTATCCTTCATTTTCCCACTGGACAGCCCCTTTGCAAATGAGATTAGTTTTTATCGATTCTTTGTTGATCATAAACCTGTTTGCAAATTTTCTAAAAATTTCTTTTGCAGGACTTTTACGTATGCTTTTCTATTCAGTAAAACACGATTGTCAACCGCAAGTGCTTTAAAATATGATTATTGCCTTCCGATGCCGTAAACCTGTCCTTCAATAAAATTATGCAGCAAAGTGCCAAAAGATTTTACAAATTTTCGCTGTGGTTGAAGAGTAAGTAACCTGAGCAATTACCTGCACGGTCAATTTAGTTCACAAAATCATTTCGTTTTCGTTTTCCGGCTGGTTTGAATCAATCGAATACCGATAAACCAAGATGGAGGTCGAGATATACCTGTAGATGACTGGCTGATGAGTAAAGGTGGATCGCGGTTCAACAATCAGTGTGCATCAATTTATATTCCGATTGAATTGTTTACTTACGAACCCATGAGAGATCACATTACTGGGGGGGACATGAACTGTTCCACCTACCGCAACAGCATTGTATTACATGTGAAGGAAAGATCTACTAGCATCCCTGCGTCCAATTGCTTGCTCCTGGGCCATCCATGTATTTGCACTTTTAATATGGTCATCATGCTTGTCCAGGTTACGATAGACTGTTTGCTATTCTCTGTCAAACAGCAGTTACTTCATAGGCACCTACCGGATGCTTTGATATAATTCAATACGTATCAGTGGTATCCTCCCGATTGCGCCTAAAAACATTTACTGGGAAGATAAAACATCAAAAGTATCTGCTCCTGGTAGAAAAAGCTATCCAGCCTATGCTATACGATTTGGTGTCATTTTTCTTTCTTAACTGACAGTTCTCCTGTCATCAAATCATCAGCAAGTAACCTAAACTTATAGACTAATAAACTGAAATAGAATTGTTTCATGACTTCATTTATGGCAACAGTTTTCGTGGATTATCAATGAATGAAAACAACTTCAATTATTCGTGTTTATATCAGTGTTAACAGTGAATAGGATAGCAATACAAATCAGGGGCTAGCCAGCATAAGAGAATTTTTTGAATAAAACACCCTCGATCTGAACTAATTCTTGTGTCGCTTGTTAAATCTTCGGCAACCTCAGAACCGGTTATAAAATAGTATGTGCCCTCGGATTTTGAGAGCATGTACAGACTGATATTCAAAAGCAGAAACCACCGGTTACATTTTAGATACTGTATTCTTTGTGATACAAAACAGTAATACTACGTCAGATCAAGTATTGCATTTTGAGGTTAATAACAATCTGTTCAAATGCTTAGTTTTTTTCGTAAAATACTTGAAAATACAGTAGATAGTACCTTTGAAACTGCAGCTTGGTGAGCAATCGTTTTCTCCCACATAACCTTTTCCAAATCGGATGCATTGAGATAACCAAACCGTTCGCAGATTCTATATTAGCACTAACCAGGTGTGTTGCCTGGCGTACCTTTGTCCCCTAATTATTAAGGATTTATGATGAGTAAACTGAACTGATATCTTTTATAGCTTTTTGTCAGCTTTCACGCTAATAGGGGATCCTATCTGCCAATAATAGTTGTTTTGGTTTCCTGAATCCGGAAATATCTGTGCCATCGTTGTAGCTTAGTATCTCAGATGGTACATCATACGCTGTACGAAAGCGTAGGTGACGTTCATGCTGGAGTCCAAATCCCTCCAAGGCTAGTAAACTTTTCACAATTTAGATGTTTTCCATTATTGGTCTATTATACACTAAATCAACAGGGTTTGGCAAGTGTATCAACAATCCCTACCAACATTCGGCTTAGAAACTGATCAAGACTTTCAAATCGTTATTTTGTGTTTTAATGATTCCACTGTCATATGACTGCATTTAGCTACAACAAGTCAAACGGGTAATTTGTCTATAGCCTCAGTCTCTCGGATGAAAAAATCACCGATGAAGTTTTGCAGTAGCTACTGAAGTCAGTTTTACAGTGTTCGACGACTTTTTCGCATCAGCTGAAAATATCTAATGTACACATCTGGAGGTTATTTAGAAGTCATTTACTTCAAACAACATATAGATCCAAAGACTGTTGGTACAACAATCACTATCACATTGCACCAGACACAAAACCGTATGTGGTTAATACCTACAACCTTTTAGCGTACAAATCAACAAAATCGAAAATTCAAAGTTTCAATGATTTATTAGCTTATTTTTGTTTCAAGTCTTAATATGATACAAAATATTAGCGAGTTGTGCCTCGTTTTATGTAGGCTGTTACCAGAAGAATGAATTTTCGATGATGCATTGCCGGTCCATGTACGAGAACGTTGCCGTATGACTTCAGGTGGATTTAAAAAATTATCACTATCACGGATTACTGTGCACTGTTTCTATCGTTTTACTATTGTGTGTTCCTCTACCAAGCTATTGATCATTATTCCCGTAATTTGCCTCCAAGTTCACGATTAAACTAGCGGTAATTTCGTTTATCTTGTGATGGCTGTTTGGCCAATATGCAACCTCTCTTTTATGTTGTGCTATCTCATTTTTGGGTTGCATTTACATAAACATAATGAATGAATTCAATTTACCAGAAGGTGATTTTAAGTATGTTAAATCAAGAGATATTCTCCGGTGTAAGCTACAGATTTCAATATTTGCTCTATCAGTGATACAAAGTCGAAGTTGTATTATTATTTTTTCCCTTTTTCACTTTCCGGCAATTTACAATGTTTGTTTTGAACAGTTCACGAGAGCTTTGAGTGCCCCCCCCCCAGAAAAACCTTATGTTATAAAAATGAGACTTCAATTTGAATCAGTCCTAAGAGTTATTCACAGACGAGAAGAATGATATCATTTAACGATTTTCACGTGTTATATTGTTATATTGTAATGCATGGTCATTTCCGGCTAGACTAGATTCGTAATATCCGACAATAAATCATTTGACATTTTTTTATTTCGAACGAGCAAAGGTAGACGCTGAAACATACGACAGTCGGATGCAATCAGTAATAGGGGTACTTCATTGCAACGGGCCTTCGGATGCACGTTATCCTTATGCACCAGCCACCACCATCAAGTATGGTGTGTTATGAAAGTACACATGAGGTCATACAGATTTGCGAATTTTGTTGTCAACTTTCAATATCTTTCAAAAGCCAAACAGGTAATTGTCCCCACTAAAAGAAACAAGTGACGATCAAGTCTCTCATAAATTTCTAGAATGACAAGAATATAATCATAATAACAATAATAATGATACATGGAAAATGCTAGGGAAAATATAATTTAAAATTGTTCAGTTTATTCGGGTAAATTTTCTTTTCCTTGGAATCTTTTCAATAGCCTGGTTTGCCCTAAATGGCAACGTTTGAACAAGTTTCCAAATGTATATGAGTTTATGAATAAAACCATTAAAATGATAGAAATAATTAAAAATCCTTGGTTGACATAGACTAGCGTCAAACGGACCCAGTCAACATTTCAAATTAGACGTATTAAACAGTCGTTAGAAACAGCATTTCTCGTTTAATGTCACTAAAGTGAATCTTTCCTTTCACATCTAAAACATCAATCATGATGGGAACAGTGTTTGTAACTGATATCCCGAATGCATAACAACGTCAAGAATCAAAGTATTTGTGCCAGGGGTTTTTATTTACTTATATAGTGGAATAGATAGAAGCGTATATTCACCAAACTCCAGACTGACGTTTAATATCCCAAAAGGAGGGATTATCAAGGCCGACGGATGCACATTTATTTCGGTGAGCGATGCTACGAAGGTCGATTCTCATAAACTTATCTAAGTCCATTTATATTAGTTTTTCACAATTTGAAAACAAATATTTTTGAAAAGCTGACCTTTTTGGTTCTTCTGTAGTAAATATTCCTCGTCTGATATTCAGAAATGATTCTGTTTTAATTTGATCCTAAGAACTATTGAGCATAGTGATCACAAGCACTGATGATGCCATCTCGGCTGGTGATGAAAAGTTTGCAAACAAATTGCCAAGCTTGGCGAACAGGCGAAATGGAATAGTGATCAATTTTCAAAACGCTGAACTGCAATTTGTGCTCAAGGTGAACGCTGCAGCTCTAGATTTTAGTGATAGGTTTGAAATAAATTATGGAACTTTGCATCGTGCAATCCAACTTCATTCGACAACACTCAGAAGTTAACTTCCAAGATCAGTATATGTCTAACTCAAATGTGACTGTGCAATCCATCTTACAGCAAGTTGTATTCATTCATTAAACACTAATGCAAAACAATATTATTCATCCGGATCACAAAGAGGTACTGAAGAACATTGTCCAGTCATTATTTTTCCCTAAGCGATTCCTATTTGAAATAAATGGACGTAATTCCTCCGACAAGACACAAATGTGTTCGCAAGGTCATTCAATTAACACAATCTAAATTCTCTGCATTGGTGGTGCTGTCTGTGATTACCAAAGAGTACTGAAAAATTGTAATTTCAATAGGATAAGACAAACTCTCGAGTTCGAGAAAGCTCACTGAACATGACAGAAATCATCAATTTATGGGAATCCAACAGATGGCTACTGGGAAAAATCCATAATGGCTTAGAAAGCCATACTATGTTGTTCAAACATATTTTCTGTTTTGCTTTTTAATGACAAAAATGATATGGAATTCGAAAGTATATGTGCTGTGCAAAAAGTGAGATGAACTAATCGAGTCAGGCACCCTGAAACATCTCATCGCAAAAATCACTTTAGATTGAAAAGTCCGGCTGAAACCTGGATAAATTACTCGGGTCAACCAATTATTTTCAACCCTACAACTAGCATTTATCTCTCCGCTTTCATTTTGCAATCTTTGCTATTCCATCTATATACAAATGCTTTCTGTAGCTGGTAATGGGGATGACACTGGTGTCCGAAATTGGAACAATGACTTTATTCAACGGTGCTGTCTCGTGATCAAACCAGTCCACGTCCCAGTTTGCGATTTACGTTTTTCCAATAAATGAATAACGAAACCAACTGGTTAAGTTGGATCTAGTCAAAACCATAGGGAACAGTGAGTGCTTGGGCACGGTACGCAAGCCACTTTATAATTTATCGTTGAAGTCGTACACGTGTTTTGAAATGCGGTATAAAACGTGTTGGATGTGTTTTTGCGTTGAAAACCCAAACGAATCTGAAATAAACCAACCACACACCACTTTGACGGTAGATCTTTTTGAAATATTTTATCAGCCAGCCGGAATGATGACTTCTTGTTTCTAAATGCAGAGTTTATAGTACATTTGAATGAGGCTGATTGAAGGTAAATACTACAATAACAGAATCTAAAATTAATTCAAATAGTAGGGTAAAAATGCAAATTAATTGCTATTTTACCTATGATTTGGTCCTGCAGAAAATGCTTCTTTTTACATCTCTGTATTCTTTTCTCTCTAAAATTCAGACTGAAGCTAGCACATACGTGTCACCACCAGAACTCCTAAATGGTAATGTTATTCCCTCATAAGCGTACAAACAACTTTCACAATTCATGTACTTAAAGCATAACACTTCTGAATTTTGGTTTATCAAAAATTGTCACAAAACAGACGCCAGCCGCTAAGCTTTTGTTGTTTCTTTTTACTCCAGAATAAAATGAAAACAGCCTGTCATTGTCCAAAAAACTGTTTCATTCGTTTTACAAAACAGTGGTGCGAAACGGTTTTCATGGAATAACGAAACATGTGCTAGATAACACAAATCATGACATTCTACATCCTCCCCCCCCCCATCCCGCCACTCCCATTACACCCAACCCAACCGGGTACTAAGACAAAATTCACTTCTCTCATTACCCCATTGGCAGCGTTTCCCCCTCAATCGTTTCATGTCACTGTGGTGACAGAGTTGGGTGAAGGTTGGATTTTACACAGGCGTCTGGTTCGCTCTTTGTAAATCTCATTTCTGTGGTGGTTGACGTTTTCATGTTTTCAGGCGTCAATTGTGCAATGAAAATATCGTTTGGTACCCTTCTGTATTGTTTCCCAAGTGCAATATGGAATCGAACACGAAAATAAAATTCAAGGGTGGAATCGTAGGTCTGTAAACATAACAGAAGACGGCACGTGGAGAAAGCAATCTAGGAGTGTTCCCTCATTCTGTCGGTCGCTCATGAAACAGCGCATTGCAGTAGTACGCATAGAAGTTCACTACAGAACCTCACAATCTTTTGTGAGATTTTACGATGCGCCACCCACAGGAAAGATATCGCTGAGGAGGCCAAAGAGAAAACTGTCTCTGTTCCCAACAATTCTATTCCTAATCCCACAATCAGACGTATAGACAAACAGATACGCAGACAGAAAGATAAGCAAAGCAAAGCAAAAGAAACCGCTATGAAATGAGCAGTTTGTGACTGGCAGG
>UZAN01039393.1:0-37052 GCA_900618425.1 Echinostoma caproni | reverse complement strand
GGAGTTCCGATAACAAGTTAGAGGGTATGTGATGTCCTATGTCCGTCTCTTTGATGGATGCACAGATGGATTGACGGCTCATCAACTGAGACCTATAAAATATGGAATGGAAGACCCACATTGATGAAAATAAATGCATATAGGGTGCCCTGAAAGGAAAATGTTTTTTTCTAGTACAAACAAACCGACGTAACGTACAAAATTACAGACTTTGAAAGGGTTCCTTTGCTAACCCGGCTACATAATGTAAGCTTTCGTCAGGAAAAGCACTATCTTCAAACTAACATAGAAAAAGCATAAATTGATTCAGAAAATAACACAACCTAAAGCAAAAAAATAGAAATTTCAACATTTTTTCAAATAGTTCTAGAGCATAGGACTCTTGAAAAAGGAACGTTGTTCAAATTGAAAAGACTTTTGGATTAAAATCTCAGTGAGGATTATTCAGATTATGAACAGGATTACCTTTTATCTACTGTTGTGTTTCCGGCAAGGTTCAGAAAGTTAACAAATCGACCACGAAGAAATTACTGTTTATACCAACTCACTGAGTTTTATTCACTCTAGATCACATTCCTTTTTCTTATTCTCAAAAACAAAAATGTTGCTGATTGAAAAAACACAAATCCAGAATCGGTTGCCAGCGTACCCTTCCTTTGTATACTTTCTTTAACCCTTCCAGTCTCGGAATCGTTGTACCTGTTGATCAGATACGTTCGGAAGTAATCGCATCGATGACTCCCTTTTGCTTTAAACATTTGAAGATCTTAGATAACGCAACGAAAATCGAACGACCTAGCAAACAGGCATTTGATCAATCAGAATCTCATATCCGGTCCAAAGACTAAATTAGCCTCAAGTAATCTATGGCGTTAATTTTCCCCTGCATACATTGTGATTTAGTTGTGATGTATTGGCATGAATTCAAATCACTGAAAACAAACTTGTTCGCCACTTTTTGCTCTTTTTGTAGTGTGCTATGTGGGACTATTTAGACAACTCAATGAATAGACACCACAATATAAGGATATTTACATTATTGAAAATATACGAATGATTTAATTCAATGAAAGGAAGCAACTTCAACCACGAACTCCTCAGAGTTTGAGGGTGCTGAAGGAGTAGTGAGCCCATGCAAATTTCTAGACTCTACAAACCATGTCTGACACTTGTGCTGATAAAAAGATACATGGGTTCAAGGTATATTTGCGTACAAATAATCTGTAATAGTTGTACCAGAATCAAAGTTAAACGTGAGCGCAAACCATGGTGTAGGTCATGGAGAATAATACAATAAGGGAGAACCGTAAATCTGGGATTTTTATACAAACCCGAGCTTTTGTTCTAATGCTTAGATAAAATGCTAATGGTTATAGGTTACGTAATTTTCGGTGCAGTTCATCCCTTACATCATTGCATTTACTTATCACGTTCTTTGTTGCTTCAATAGTTTGTCTATTGTTTTCTGTCAAACATTTCCCATGGTTTAGACTGATGCATTTTTATTCACCAGGTTTATTGTTTTAAAATGTACGGACTTTTCGGTTAGATTGGTTCTCACCAAATGAAAAACACTAATAGTTGCTGACTAATCAGTATCATCTGAGTATTCCATTCTTTTCCAATTTCCCTAACTGATATGCCATGCAATTCAGAAATATACCAAATTCCGGTTATGCGAGATGAAACTGAATTTTGTCTAGGGTTGCAAATTTTTGGGTTTTGGTAATATTGATGGATCTGTGACTGGAAAATGATAGTGATAAGTCACAATTTTGCTGTAACGTGAAAACCTTCGGAACCAGCCAAAATTGTTTTGGTCGTTAATTCTTATGCAGAACGCCACAAAAATCGAACAAAACGAAGTTAGAAGACAAAAAGATAGAAACACCGCCTATTGTTTTCAAGTGGCTACCTGTGAGATTATTGCTACCCGTCATATCTATTAGGATAAAATCCCAAAACGCTTTTACTCAAAATACTTTAGTATAAATGGATTTTTCGTTGTTTATTCTCCACGTTTTTTTATAAAGCGTTGAGCTCGAATCTTCTCTATGATTTTTAATTTGGTCCCAAAATGCATATATCATTCCGGTGTCAAATTTTGCAGTATTCTCTCATTCTAAACCGGAATCATATGCGGAAACTTTTGAATTCATTCATCTGTTCTTGGTTGTCGCTACCAAAGTTTCTGAATCTTGTTTACACTTTAATTCCCTCATTCTCTTGTGTTGTTGACACAGGCATAAGACCTTGTATTTTGTCCACACCAAATTGAAATGCAATCCTTTTCACCAAATTTCTATTTGTCTACAATCCAACATCATTTGCTTTATTAGCAAAGGCAAGAGATATCCTTGCTATTAAACGCTCTACACGAACTTATGCGTGGTGGTGAGTTCCACTGCTACGGTCAGAAATTCGTAGTGGAATAAGGAGCCATTTTAGTGGACAGATTAGGCGTTAACGACCCATTTATAATGGCCACCACAGCAGTTTTCAATTTATGTCGCTGATATAAATTTGAGCTTGTTCTTAGATAATGGAAATTTACGAACTAAGCAAGGCCTAGGATTTTCCAAGCCGNCCAAGCCGATGGAAGGAAACGTAGTGTTTGAATATATGTGCACATTAAGACCCCCAGCGATGGGGGGAATGTGTTTGGTTTGGCTAGAGATGAAGCATTTCTTTAAGACATGTCTAGCAATTTTAGAAATATTCATACTACTTGTTAAACATAATAAAAGCAATCACGTGTAGTTTGTTTCATTGAATATATTCAAGTACAATGTTTTACTCGTCGATATATGTGTTCAAGTCGTTGGAAGTATTTTTTCTTGATTGATAAACTCTTTATAAATGTCTAACTTAGGAAATTGTAATGGTCTATCATGTTTAAATAACCGCACTACACTATGGATACCAAGAAAAAATTATTGTGCAAGAATTTTCACCCTGCAATTTTATACACCGTTGCCGTAATTTGTCCCAGCCCGCCAATATCTGGCTATTCAATGACACATGGATGCCTAAGTACTGTTTCGCAAGTTCTATCTGTTCACACCATCTATGAAATCAGACACCGTAACAATGCACGCTAATAAACGTCAGATAAACAACGTCTTCCAAAAGGTAAGCTAGAAAAATGAGAAGCATTCTCTAAACGAACAAACAGCATCTCAGGGGACACAAAACGATAGACGGTTTCACTTCGTGTATTAAACGGATAGTGTCCTTAGCGCTGTCATATCAAACGGCACTTTCAGTTATGTTTCTGTTATTGCTGTCAACACTAACGATGCTAATAAATCCACCTATATTCATTATATTTATTATTTATTATTAAACCACTACTATTCACAATACGTTATATTCATTTTAATAACGTTTAGCTGTTGTTTATTGAATGCTGAATTCTCAAGTGTAATGTACTGAGTTATGCTAACAGTTTTGATACCCGTGTCCATGTGTTTTCTCCTCCACACCGAAAGAAAACTATTTTTTCTAACCAGTTGTGGAAGTTATATCAAATAACCAATAGCTTTTAACCCCATTGGATTTAATTGTCTTTCAGTTTGGTCAGTTTTAAATCATATATCATTCCGTGTAGATAAATCATTAAAAATACACCTAGCCTTAATTATTAGACGGAGGAGAATCCAAGCGTTTTATCGTGCTGAAATCATCATGAGCAACCCTTCAACAGGCACGTAAACAATGTGCATCTATTTTAGGAGAGCTCTGGATTGATCAAGATTCTGTGCATGTAGTATGTTCATGGATATTTTTGTCACGATTGAATGCGTTGAAAATGTCTTGGATTGAAACTGGAACAGAAAGTTTCAATGATGAAATTAACATCGATCTTATTGTTATCAGTAACAGAGCATTCTTCAGTTGTTGTTCCATATTACGATACCAGTTGAACTTAAAAATAAAAGTAAAAAATTCCTGGTTAATCTCATGAGCGAAATGAGGTTTTAAATTTCGAAAGATGTTATTGACAGCAGAATTACTAAGGCATTTTATCGGATACAGTTCACTAAGAGAAAATGGCTAAAACTAACCATTACTTCTGTCCAAATATCACTAGGAAAGTTTTAAAGACAGTGAATTCATTTTAGAAAAATTAGTGGTTCATGAGAGGATACATGTACACCGAAGGACAGATTATGAGTGTACAGGACACAACTACAGTACAGATGTTTTAGTACTATCATAAGTGCTTCAAGTAAGTACGGATAAATTATCGAAGTGCAAGAACTAAATTAACTTGGGGTTCACGTTCAGCGGAAGAAAAGAGTTGTTTGAGGTTAGATGAAATGAGTTGTGAAAATAACTACTTATCGCTGTTCGTAAACATTTTCGTGCAATGTTGCATATGTATAGACTTCAAAGGAAAATCACGTGACAGGGATGTTGTGTTACAATCCTAAGTTATTGGGTATGGTTAGACTGATGCTTTTTCTATTTGTTTATCCGTTAACAAATAGAAGCTATCCATGTGGATAGATTAAGCCATTCACCTCCTTACTTTCCTTTACTCCAGGTTTAGAAAAGTCAGAAATGTTGATGTTAGTGAGTTCCCGAGCTGAAAGTGCTGTTCGTAGATGTTTCGTAACCAAGATGAATTGTGTTTAGCTTGACCTATCAGAGGGGAATGAAATAGTCTCATTTGTCAATAAGTTCAGTCACAGAACCTTGATCGAAATCCATTTTTGAACGTTTGAACTAATGAGGTCTGTGTTTGAAACATATAAATGATTAAATGAATGAAGTGATTAGCCCTTTTGGGTTGTTTGTTTTCCGAGGTTCTTGTGTTACACAAACTGATATCATCAACTGGCTTATCAGAAAACCGTTAACGAATTGTTCACCCTACAAGCAAGCAGAAAAAGGCACCATGAGATAGCTTAAAACGATGTCAAAATATATTATAATACCTGAGAATGCGCTTGGAATTACAGGGTGAATTTCTGATATTGGATAGAAGGAATGAACCTCTTTAAAAACAAAACTCGATGACAAAATGGACATTTCCAGAACAGTATTGTAAGAATACCACCCATGTGGAGTGATGGATGACCTTTTTTCCTTTTTGGTACTCATCAATGATGTGTTCTCTTTTCCCTGCTAGGGTGAGAACATTCACGAAAACTTTACACTTTCATTAGATCAGATATGTGGGAATTGAGTGAACGCCCAGGGATGATACCCTCATAGGAACAAAAATCATAGATTTTTGGTCCCTCAATTTGCATGGAATTGAAATAACAATACCCTTATCGTAATTTTTTTCTGTGAACCGACAAACCTCCAAAATTATGCCAAAACTTCATAACAATTTCAGGAAACCTTCGGTATTGAAATTTAGTCATAATTTTCAGTGTAATTCATCTTTCCTTCAATGCAACCAGACGTCCGACATTTATGTTTTTCTTTTCTTTTCCCGTTTACACAAGATTTTATATTATTATAACTAAGGTGCCACCTCATAAGGCTCTTTTTTCAGAAACACTTTGTCACACTCCTCTCGGCAAATTTAAACAAATACAAATCCAATCCTCACAAACCGCCCTTAGTCTTTCAGGGAAATATTTTAACTCACTCACTTGCTCACTATCATAGAGACACCGATTTGGTCAACCCAAACCGTAATGAATTATTCATCGTACTAAATGGCGTTTACTCAGGAGCATACCTTTTACACTCAGCAGATCATTTTAGGTAATAAAAACCAGATGAGTCTTCGCCACCGAGATTTGTCGATAACGTGCCGTGCAGACAAAACTAAATGAATTCTGTACGGGGAATGACTTGGAAAGGGAACAAAGGCATCTTTATATTTTTAACCAGCGACGAATCACTATACAATTTTCCTATCCCCACGTACCCCCTCCAGCTGCCCCGCCGCCCACTAACCCACTCCTTGATCCCGTTTGTTTGATGCACATTTTTCCCCAGTAAGCTAGAAAAGCAGCAGAGAAAGTGTAGGGAGAGTAGGCCTCGGTCGGGAAAGCAGTAGAGACGGAAGAAACGCCTCGCATCGCTAAGCAAACAGTCAATTGCATCGTTATTGTGCGCTGGGCTGTGTACTCATTCCCGGAATCGACATTCATTTTGTCGTCCACGCGTCTTTACGGGCTAGAAAAGCACAAAACTGGCATTGTTGCCGGCTAAAAACACATTTTACTAGAAGAGGGAAGGAAGGTGTGAGTTTGGGTGCAATCGGGTTGCTCTGATGTTGGTTGGAGAGAGCCATTTTGGGGGACGAATTCAATGTGTACCAATACAGCTGCTTAGTCGTCAGGATCAAATTGCATGCCTGTTGTTCCAACTTAAATAATTTCCCTCTGTGTACTACTTTAACGCTTTTTACCGCTATTTTTCCAGTTTGGCTTAAACAAATAAAATTGTTCCCTGTTTAATTAGTTTGAAACTATTCCGATATACAACTTCTCCGTCTAGCTGAATGGTTAAATTGGGTATAGGTATTTATAGTTTAGAAACCAAATTTTGAGAAGAATCATGCCCCTACAAAAAAAGATAGCTGTTATGTGATTCGGTCTCATCTTCCTAGCCCATGATGCTCGAATTCCGACCAAAATAACTAGTCCGAATATGTGCTTTACGGAGTCCACGTGAGCAAAGTGACCGGTACGAAAGCGATATGATGCATTTTCCGTTTTCATAAGGTTTAATACAGTTTTTTCTTACTGCCTCACCGGGAAAGTTTGTTTTCTTATGCAAAGATCTATGTGGTATAATTGGCACAGACTGTGTGAAATCTTCGTCCAGCACGATTTTTCCGGTGTCAGTTGTGCATATCACTCATACCCCAGCTACATGCATATAACTGCAAACAAAAATTGAAAATAAAACTTCCAAGTTCATGACCGTTTAAATAATGCACTAACAGATGATTGACGTTCAGAACTTACTCTAAATATTTGACACCGTTTTCTTATTCTGAGTATTATAACTTTGTTCTGTTTCGCTATCAAATAGTTCAAATACTTGTAAGTCATTGTTGATGTCACAGTGTATTATCATCATAACTAAATGATCTTTCCTAATAAAGATTCTTAGAACAAGCGAAGTAATTCAAAGCTGAAAAAGAAAAAGTAATCAAGCTCAACACGATATTTTTCCACTAATCCATCTCTCACATAAGAATGTGATTATTCACGACAATTGAACTAATACTTCTCACAATTCAAGTTAGAACGACTGAGGTATTTCGGCGATACACAAGTATCAATGTTGGTACAAATTTGAATAGCCTGCCTGAAACAGTTGTTAACTCCGCTCATCCCTTTAAACTAATAAATGCATATAAGAAGCAAAGTTACAAATCAAGGAATCTGCATCCGTAAGTCGATCTGAATCTATTGGGGTTAATGATGTGCACACAAAAGAAGCATACGAATCGCATTCAATCTGGTTAATTTAAGTGTGTTGCTACTTACTGTTTTTGGTATACTGCCTCCATTTTCACATGATGATCCCACGGTAAAACTAAAGCTTCATCTGTACTAAAATGCTTGAACAAACGTTCATCTGTTCTGAAGAAATTGCTTTGAAGCTTCATCTCTGCATTTGTAGATGAGCAGATTGATAGAGAGATAGATAAATAGATAGACAAATAAATAGATAGATTGATGGATAGGTAGATAGATAGATAGATAGATAGATAGATAGATAGATAGATAGATAGATAGATAGATACTAGATAGATAGATAGATAGATAGATAGATAGATAGATAGATAGATAGATAGATAGATAAAATATAGATAGATAGATAGATAGATAGATAGATAGATAGATAGATAGATAGATAGATAGATACTAGATAGATAGATAGATAGATAGATAGATAGATAGATAGATAGATAGATAGATAGATAAAAAGATAGGATAGATAGATAGATAGATAGATAGATAGATAGATAGATAGATAGATAGATAGAGATAGATAGATAGATAGATAGATAGATAGATAGATAGATAGATAGATAGATAGATAGATTGATTAGATAGATAGATAGATAGATAGATAGATAGATAGATAGATAGATAGATAGATAGACAAAGGATAGATAGATAGATAGATAGATAGATAGATAGATAGATAGATAGATAGATAGACAGACATTGAGATAATTAGATAGATAGATAGATAGATAGATAGATAGATAGATAGATAGATAGATAGAAAATATTTTGTGCCGTGGTTTATTACTTTCAACAACACCGCTCTCATGACACGATGGACGGTACTGATAAGCATGGTTGTGAACGGACGTGGAACAAAAACTTCCACGATAACTCAGTTGGTAGCAGGCACTTTGGGAACTGCATCAATTTGTACGGAAATACTGTCATTACTCTGACTCACAGTATATTACTGACCAAAGTGCAATTCACATTGTGACAGAGATTTAGTGCAAGAAATAAAATAAATTTCTGCTAGTAGAGCACTTTTTACCCGGAACAGTTCTGGTTACTACCCTAAAGATAATCAGAATGTGTTAATAACTAAGATGATATTTTACCCTTGCGAATCGGAATATTGGATGATTTGTTTTTACATTCTTTTGCTTTCAGTAGATTGTACACTTTGAGATGATTTCTATCGTTTGTTCACGCAGACTGTATTTAATCTACCTGTACGTTTTCAAACAAAATACACACAACAGCACACCGGTACGGAACTGTGAATTTCTACACAGGTTGGATTAATAGCCCAAAATTGAACAAACATAACTTAGTGAATAAATATGCATATTTGTATCTCCGGTAGCCGACTGCACAAACTATAATTACTGTATATTCTCAAAGGGCTTGCATCATTCCCCTATCTAAGGATTGCAAAAAAACAAACTCCGACCTCTCAGTAACAATGTGAGCATTGCCGAGACTTGTCTGCTTCTTGCCAATCCCATTCTAACGAGCCTTCCTAAGAAATCACACACCTTAGACAAATTTTTATGCATTATCGATCCAAATGAGGTGTGTAATATCACAGGGAAGCCTGTTCGACGGGACCTAATACAGGGCAAGCAATTTTGGTGCCGACAAGACGGGCCTTGTTCTTGGCAAACACTAATTTGTTTTTGATAATCAGCAGATTGGAAAGGTATGGTTTGATAGTAACCGGTCAGCAGCCGATGATCATTTTGTGATATAATTCCGGAGAAGATTCATTGCGATATCCTCCACCTTCTTATAATGTCCTAAAAGGCCATGCTGGTACACATTCGAAAGTTACAAATCGGTATCAGTGAATTGCAAACCTATGCATTTAATATCACAAGAAATGAAAAATGTAAAAGGGGCAATAAAGTAATGATGAGATAGTGACTGTCTATTTCTAAGAGGGTAAGAACAATATGCGTTTACGGACCTTTCTTGTTAGAGTGGTTGTAAAGAAATCGACGAGTACTAATAAACAATTAGTTTGAATAACTTTGAATTAAAGCATGATTTTGATGGTTGTGATGTTTTACATAATTTTCACAACGAAGTCGTTTTATCATTTTCAATTACTTTGTCAGCTGCTTCCATTTGTAATGAAAAAATGTTACCAACTGACTGCAAACAGTCAGGTTGCTTTTGTTTCTATTAATCCAATAGATCATTTATGATACCATGTACCAGTGGACTTTATTGAATGGTCATCAAATGGTATTTTTATCATCGTGGATTACATGTAAGTCTGTATGGGTGAATTCAACGATGGTATTAGGGAAAATAAGCTGTATCTATTTGTGTCAGTGTTTCTCTTTTTGAGAGAACCTTCAGTGAAATGGGCGTCTTTTTGAAATCGTTGTTAAAGAATGTAAGTTCTGCTCTTGTTCCAGTATAAATCCTGAGTTACAATTTCAGACTAATAGTATATAAATCTGCATCTTGGTTTTCACAGTCAAGACAATTGTCATCACATGTTGAGAGTTGTGTGATGGTTTAATGTTCAAAAATGCGCTTCTTTTCTTGGTAGGACGTTAAACTGGGGAAGGGAGGGAGCGGAATAAATTATTTTACCGAATAAGGGGTGAACTGGTTTACTTGTTTGTCGAACAGAACTATTCTGTTTGCTAACTCTTGTGATTTAAATTCAATGAATAATCCGTCTTTAGACATGTATACACACAGGGAATAAAGCACTTTCAAGTCAGCAAAATACCAAGTATAGTACAACTGACCGCAAAGGTCACCCGAGATGCAGTATGCACGGGCAGAGACAAAACGAACATCGCTGCGGATTGTAAAGCTGTTTGCTACTGCTCGGGTCGGATTTGTGATGAGAAAATATAGTGTTAAATGAAATTGTTTTCATCTATGTGACTTCAGCTACCCTTGCAAAGTAATATTTTTGTCGGAAAGGTAATTTAAACGTGTTACAAATGTGTTTTGGTTGATCAGTCGCATTTTTATGAGGACAAACGAAAGAAATTTTGTAACCTCATGAAGGAAATTATTCGACTGATCTTTTTCCTAATCTCACCGCACCAAAGTTTTATGATGAAAGACAATCGTTCATTGCATTGCTTTATGACTATCTCCTCATGATAGGCGTCAGCGTCAAACTGAATGAACATGTGGCCGTGTGAACGTGACTGCTATTTGTTCGACGTTTACAATGCCCAAATACTGTTCTGATATATTATGTTATATCCTTTCTGATGAGAACGCTCCATAATCTGAGCATCGGGGTCATTATATATTTGGAACATGTTTAACAAAGGGTTAGATAAAAACCTAACACTGGTGCTTCATTTATCACTACAGCAATCCGTAAACGCAGAGCAAATTAATTCGTTAGGCAGCCCGCTGTTCACCATCACCTGGTCGTTATAGGTCAATCTTCTTTGGCAATCAGTTTATCTTAGGAAACGAACACTGGCAGTTCTGAACTACTGTGTGAATTTGAGTAAATAGGCTTGATTAAACACAGTTTTCGGAAAGCGTGAAAAAATGGTGCGTTTGGTTTAGTTTCCCTTCAGCTTTGGGTATGAGACATGATTAGCGTGATCGGTTGCTGCGTGAGTGTATTGCAGGCAGTCCGTGTAGAACTGGCGTTGTAATTCTGTGACGCAGTCTGACGAATGTATGTGCCATAGGCCGGAAAATGGTTGTCACACCGTTGCTAATGCGGAGTTTTTGCTTGAAATGACAATCACACTATTAGTGAAAGAAAGCCATTTGACCGAAATACCACACACACACACATACAAGTACACGTTCGGACTATCAAGGTTATGCATGCCGTTCTTGCATAAAGCAGCCGTGCTTTGTCAGTCGTGGATCGCATCAGTATCGAGGTTGTGTGATCAAGAAGATGAAAAACTAATAACAGTGACAAATGGTCAAGATGACACTTATTTAAAGCACAAATAGTGAGTATGCTTCACCAATTAAGCTTAAACATATATTCATATGATTCTAATGTTATATATTTCTATAAATGGTGTACGGAATAAGCTATCTTGTTGAGCTACATGGGTTTGATCACCGCAGGGCAATACCCGGGGCGGGGGGGTAGATTAGCAACCCACAAACGAAGAGATGGACAAACAGAAATTTGGTAAAAGTAAACTGGTGAATTAAATGAAAGCTTGGGCAACAGGAAAAGCACAGCCTTTCTTTAATAACAATCAGTTTGACTTTTCAGTTGGGGATCTGAGGAAAACCACTTGTGTCCCGACATTACATGTACGTATATGTGAACAAAACGTAATGATCATTTATTCTGTGCGTTTACTTTTCAAGAGCGCCCCATTGGGTTAGACGATTATTAAAACTGGGTTGTGTTGGATTTGAGGTATTATGTACACAATCTTAACTGAGAGTCATTGGCATCTTTATGGAGAGCGTTCTTTAACTCCAAGTCGGATAGCGTAGAGCCCAGTCAAAATAAGCCTGTTCATTCGGAAAATTCGAGTTTCGTGAATAGTGAATAGTAACTCTGCTCCAGGAATTTTCTCACATGCCTAATAATATTTGTCATAGTTTCAATGAAGTTAGCTTCAGCTGTGAAGTAAGATTTTGTTGCTATCAGTTAAATCCTGGCTCAATGAAATAAAAGAAGTAGCCTTCTGCACCAAAAATTTGAACGGATGCCTTAGGTTGTGGTCTCACTTTCTTCAACATCCTCATAAGTGCTAGTTCCTTTTAAAAAATATATATAAAATTAGATTTCAGAGTTTACCGGAATAGAAGGTTTTTGTTATTCTGTGATGCCACTGATTCTGAATAACACCGTACGAAAAGTAAAAATAAAATCTCTCCTTCTGTCACCATGCGAACATCAAACTCACATGTGCTGTTTTTGTCTCTCGACGAAGGTTTAGTTTCCGGGGATGATTATGCTGCACCCGCAGGCGATTACATACAATCCACTCTGTATATAGTTTGGCATTCATCCTGTGAGCCCGAAGCAATATTAGGCCAATGTTAGCTATGCTGCATCGAGTCTTCAGGGTATTTTGGTAACACTCGTCAGTTCCACTATCTAAGGGTAGAACTGCTTGAGCAGGGTGAAATATAAGTAATCCACAGAAAACATTAGCGGCTATTTCTGTGTTTAAAACTCATGCATAACTGATACAAAGAACTTTTTCATTGAACTCGTATAGAGATTTTAAAGCAATGTGTATTTGTGTTTAAAAGCTCAAATCATATTATTGATTTCAAATTCGTTCTTTTACCGGCACAAAGAGAGCACAATGCCGAATGATTGGAGGTATTTCGCCAATGAATTGTAAAATAATAGCTTAAAATATTTAAGGCACAACATTTGGAAGAAGTAGAATAATGAGAGCACAGAGTTTGTAGATTTTGCAAGCACGAATCACACTTGAGGCAAAATGGATCTTAAACTGGCTGAAAAAGGTCTAGGCAGTTAAGTTGAACGTTCACTCTTTAAATCAATTTTTACTTTCGGATTATGGTTAAAAAAGGAAAGATCATAAGAAAAATGGCGTTTACCATTATTGGAAATTGCTTTTGTGCCTATAGATGCGGTTGCATGAAATCATTTCGGTAACTTCCTAAAAAAATAAATTGTTTCTTTTTAAGTTGACCGCATCAAATAATTACTCCACGCTGATCAGATATTTGTTGTTTTCTTTTAGATTTCGCCTGTTCTGTCTCTCTGTAAAACTCAGTTCCCGGAATCTATCACGAACAGTGCATTTATCTTAAAATAAACAGACTGTGTCATGCCATAGACAACTGGGGTTTGGGTCATTCACACCAGTTATTCTATGCTCATACATCCTTGTTTCAAAAAGCGAAAAGTAAATTTATTACAAAGCAATTGAGTACTTAGTACATCTGTTTGAAATAAACTTTATCCCCCCTCCAAGACCTAGGCACCAAATCTTTTTGTTTGTTCAATACCGTACGATATAAATCTCGGCGCAGTCCAAATAAAATAACTAACCGATAAGGAAATTTATTCATTTTTCTCTTTGCGGTTCGTCTCTTTTTCTTTATATTTATTCCCCTTTTAGGGCAGCATTTCCAGCCCCTCTGTAGTTATTCCTTATTGCTTCTGCTGGGTATTCAGCTATTTTTCTTTCGCAACCAAATTAAAATTCCCTTCAATGAAAAATCCGCAGGCAGCTAAGGGGCTGTCCGAAGAAAAGTTGGGTACTAGTGGTGAGATCGAAGCTCTTCAAATGAGTTTTGAGCCCAATAACCATCTTATTGATGAGAATATATTGGTCCTCCTGGCTCAGTGATCAGAATTACTAACTGCTTAAACAAAATAAAATGTAATGTAGCAAACGACTTCACAAATTCCTCTTAAAGCTGTTCAGAAATTGGGATATAAGCCATGTATATGCTGGATATTGAATGAATCATAAATGTAAGGATTTTATGTTTTGTTCCACAACACAAGCCTAATAACAACACTGCAAGTTTGCAAATCAATCATCTAGAAGAACGAGACATGAGAGGACCACGAATAAAAATGTAATCTATCAGTGTTATGGGTTTTGGGGGGCAAGTTGCAATAAAGCAAACAAATAAGTGGGTTATGTCAATGCAGCAGATGCTAAATCATAACAGTAAGTCGTAAAATGTGAACTATAAGATGAGGATGACACAAATGATTTCTACCGTTGTGATCACTAACATATTCCTTACCACTTGCCAACGGTCGCTCGTAAATGCCAACAAACTGCATTGGAAGCTCAGTATAAATTTATGTTCCGCTACAAAGATCAAGTAGAACATACAGAGCTCCAAAGGAATTACACTAAATAACCGCAGTTTGAGATATTTAAGACATATTACTCTTAGATCAGTAAAATATGGAAGAAAAATGTGTAAGATAATAGTGGAAAATTTTGTTTGTATAATAAAAATGTATTGTCACAAACTGATTACAGTTAAAACTGCTTGAAACGAAATACTGACCAAAATAACTAGATATAACCATACCCATGGAATGGTTTTTTTACTTGAGTGGTTAGTTGAAAACATTTGGACCTTAGCACAGAAAGCAAGTCTGTGTATGATGAAGGCTTATAAAAGGGTGTGGAGTGGTTAGGGATCATGAAAACTGCAAGCGTATTTAAATAAGCAGTTTTTCGCGCATGACTACACCAACTGCATTTTTGAGAAAGCACCACATATTGTACAGCAAAATCCTCTATTATTCAAGCTCAGCGGTAACCTGAAACTGAACTAAATTGTTCTCGTCCTCTGAAGAGGCTAAATCTGTGCCAGTTGCACGATTCGAATGACTATATCAACTCGCGCTCATCATTCATTGAGCGCACGGGACAGACCGACTTGTGGCGTCATGTCCTCCCCCACCCCCCACCCCCCGCCCAACAAAATGATCAGTGTTTCCGGTGCTTACAAAACGGGTAACAAGCATGCCGTTTTCTGATCCGTTAAACGCAACGGTAGCGGGCCATGATTAACTTCCGTTAGAAACTTGAACCGTTGATAGGGAGTTCCGGTTAACCGGTCGATCATCCTCTAGTCGGCCTGCTTATTTGCTTGCAAACATCCGTGCTGAGCAAAGCACAACGCGGATTGTCTGGCTCATTGGTCCTAGATAATTTGTACTAAGACAGATCCTAACTTACGAGAGCAAATGATTTTCGAAACTACCAAGCTGGTCATCAACAGATCAAAGTACTGAACATAAACAATATCTAAAACCGGCATGTTGATTGTTATGGGGATATTTATGAACAATAAACAAATATAACAACANCTAAAACCGGCATGTTGATTGTTATGGGGATATTTATGAACAATAAACAAATATAACAACAGAAGTGTAAACATTTTCCAGTAATTAGTCTGTTTTTGTTATCTAAAATTCAATACAGAAAGGGTACGAGGTTATATCTGGTTACAGTCTTATGAAGAACCATTGGCTAAATGCAAGCATCGAAACGAAGTGTAGGTTATATTCTCTCCGAAATTTATGCTGAAATCATTTTTGGTTTTTAGAAACTGTTTCATCTACGGATATCTCAGATATCTCTTAATGAGGACTACCGTAATCATTTTCGGGCATCAAAAGCTATTTATCTATCTGTTTAATACAGATGAACATGGAAACAATTATTTTTTTGATAACCTGAAGACAACGTTATTGTAAATGTCACGACACTTTCCAATAACTATTCACCCAAAGAGAAGAAACGGGAGAAATTTATCTCCATGATTCCTTGGGGAAAACGATTCACATTCTGGTCGGAGGTAACTTCAAATAAGTTCTGAAACACTTTTTCTAGGGATTGACTCACAATTATACAAGACAATTAGATTCGGTATTCTTAGGACCATTTCTTCATTTTTATCTCATGAAATATTTTGGAAGTACTCCAAATCGGATCAAGAAAGATGAAGGTTTTCAAACCAGTTTACATTCATAAGACAAATGCTATGTTGATGAACCATAAGGACAATTTCCGGTTGATAACGACAACCGTGGATAAAAGAGCGCTGGTATTTCCCCGATTCTGTTGAATCCCCTGCGTGCAGACAATAATGATTCCTTTTACTGTACCGCTCAACAGCAGTACGATCCCCACCTCACCCCCATATTCTCCCTTTGTAAAATCTCTCAAAACCCACAAACCCTTCCTATTCTGTCCCTATCTCATGCTCTGCCTAAAACCTGCTTTCAGGAGGGACACAGTAAGGCCCACGTCTTCTCCTGTTGGTTTGGTTTCTACTGTCCAATATTCCGCTTCTGAGCTGTTGACATTTGGCTCAGTTGTGCAAAACGAAGTCACAAACGGAAGTATTTGTTTAAATCGACAGTGACAGACAGAGCGCTTGTTCTAAAAACTAGAAAACCTTGTGCGAAAAGAAGTCATTTGGGCCGGTTAAGTTCTCCAGCTTGAAATCGGACGGCAGCACGCAAAAATAGAAAAAAAAACAGACTAAGAAGATTGGCCAAGTTTAAGCTCACTGCCTTCTGTCAAGATGCCTGCTAAGATAGTCATTCCATACCGATTGATGGTAAGAGCGAGAGTTTGTGGGTGGGAAGAAGTAAAGGGAATGCATCAAATATCTCCATATTTAGATAAATAACTATTTATTTTAATACTAACATATTCATTTTGTCCGTCTAGGTGAAGCGGACATGAATTCTGGATTGACCGTAAAAGCAAAAAGCTTGTCTGTTTTGACAAGTTTCAGAAAATCAGGTATCCCTAATTTATCGCTCATCTGTTTGAAGTGGGAAAATAATTTTACGATGGAGCTGTTTGCGATAATTGACGAAACGACTTGGACAGCCGTTTCGTCCTGTTTTGGACTCGTCAGCAGTGCGTACTTGTTGTGTCCCTATCAGGACTCGAACCGCAAACAAGACCATAAACAACCCCTGGTGCCTGTGAAAAACCCGATGGGCTAATCCAAGCATTCACCGTCTAGAAAGTAATTATTCTTAATTTTAATGTTATGTTATGTTATGTTAGAATGCAATTTCCAATTCATTTTTATTTTCATGCTTTTTTATAGGTTTAGTAGACTAGTTGAAGCCTGAAAATTATTCGGTTTACATTTAGTGAAAGCTAACCGTCCGTCACTTGATTTCTGTCTTTCCCCGATGTCCCACAAATAGCGAGAGGAAAAGTAGTAACACTGCCAACTCAACATTTACCTTGTGATCATTTATCGTATTTTGGTAATGGTCGACACTGGGTATCCAATAGCTATCCTGCCATGTTGGCATTTTTGAGTGAGTCAACCTCTCGTGTCCTCAGTAGGAACCGTCGGTCAGTTAAAGAGCCTAAACTCTTACCCGTTAGCTATACTAACAACGATCATGCATTTACAGTCACACCTAAAGTACATAACAAATATTGAAGTTGAATGAGCCAACCATGCGGTCATCTCGCCCCTTCATGAAGTGCCATTCAATGTTTTGACAATTTCTTTCATAGAAATGAACCAAACCCATTGGATTTGATAGCATGAACAAACGGTTTTTCTTGTGAGTGGATATTTTAAATAATTGATAATTAATGGGTTATCATGATAAGATGCTAGTAAAAGAGCTTGATTTCTGTGCTACATTAACTGGCCAAATGCAGCACAATTTATAGCAGACTGAACGAATGGTGAGGGAAGATATCTTGACCAATGAAATCGGAAATTAGAAACAAATGATGTAATTGAGATAATTAGTATTTTAGGTATCTATGTGTTTGTGTAGGCCTGGGTGTGGAAGATGGATGTGGGAGGGTGATTGTGAAATTCTGAGTGTTTAACCGAATGGGAGTTTATTATCAGAGGTTACGTAAGTGGAAGGCTATGATAAGACCAGTGTAGTTAAAAACTGTTGCTTGTTACACAGGATGTGTGTGTGGAGACGGATAGTAATTGCCTTGACTGTCGACAACATTAGGGGTTTGATCTCTCTACATAATGCTCATTTGACCTTCTAGAATGGACGGTGCATGACTCTCAGTAAGATACATTTATCCCTACCAAATAAGCCTCTCACCAAGGAAATTTGGATATGCCATTTATTGGGTTATCGTCTATGTAATCTAAGATAAAACATATTTTCAGCAAAAATGAGATAAAGGTTTCCGAATACACATGATAGTTGAACATATGCTTTTGGTAATTTTAGTTTCAAGTCAATACAACTGCATTTATACTTAAAGAGAAAATTACACATAATGTTGGAATTTCATTGGCAATTCATTTGGGGTAACCAAGGGTGAAGATGAATAAGTCAACTTTATCGATAGGCTCGATAAACTCTGTAATGATCATAAATAGATCGGGCTAACACTAAGCTCGTTTTTGTCAATCCGGTCAGTTGGACAGGCTGAACCAATTTCCTGTGTTTTCATGGGTCCGGATTGCAATGTAGATGCAACTAACTTCAAGGGTTGTTTACTTTCCTGGCTTAGTCGCTCTTAGTGTATACCATTCTACACACCAATTTGTCAGTGATACTAATGTGTTACAGTGGACAGGGAACACTTTAGTAACAACATTTTCATCCAGTTTGGTTAAAAGTTACATTACAAAAAATGTATATCCCTTTTGTAATACATTTGATCAAAGATTTTTTAAAATATGCATTGTCTTTCAAGTCCTCTCCGGAAAAATATCAATACAGAAACAGTGTTTGCATTATTTGATCAACTGTAATATCTATTCATATCGGATTATTCGCATGTGAAAAATTATTAGTGTCGATATGTGCCTAATTTTTTCTAGCATTACATTGGTTAATTTGACTTTATAAATCATCCCTGATTGTTCATCATTGGTTGGAGAGCTTATACTTGTGAAATCTGATCGTAATTTGAGGGGTTAGTTCGATTGAGTGACAAGACGGTTTTCACTTACCTGTTTTCCTTAACATGACACATTCATCAGTGCAAAACATTTCACGTACGAAAGCCGGTCGCAACCGAAATTCATCAATTTAAACTAGCAGACATAATAATGTGATTTGCTGATAGCACTGGGATGAGTTAAAGGATCTGATGAACACGTTTTTCGGAACTTCATTGTTATTCGAAACATAGTAGAATGGTTAACCAGAGTTAAATATCATATTTTGATGAACGTGATCACTTACCAATGAAAATAAAATTAGACATTCAAACAACCAACTTTTATTCTTTACCAACAATATCTTCCTCTTGTACTGCCTTTTCCGCTGGTTTTTATCTGTGTAAAAGGCGTAGAATCACGCAACATCCCATTCCAGTGACCCATGAACTCACGGAATCATATAGAATCAATAGAATTCTCGTTTCGACTTCGTCAGCCATACCGAAGGTAACCATCAGCCATAATCTCCTTGTAACTGAATACATTACTTGCATTTCATTGGGAATGTCCCATGCAGATGGAGATGCACAGTGTAACAGCTAAAATTACGGAATGTCCTTGGTCAGGATGTATTCACTAGCAATCAAAACCAAGAAATGAAACTGTCAGTTGTTTTCCCTTACCTATCTATCCATCAAGAACAACCCCCGGTGATTGTCTTACCTTGAAATAACTGATTTAGGATCAGCGCTGCGATAGCCGATATTCATTCCTTGTTTGGATTTCTTTCTCTGTCCTTTATTGTCAGTTTTTTTTCGAATATTCAATTGTCTCATTTATCAGCTCTTATCTGTCAGGAGTTCTGCTGGGTGTCAATTTATGCCTCTTTTACTTTCCCCTTTTACCAGGAGGGATGAAACTTTCGTGTGCATTTAGAAATATACATTTATGGGGGTCTTGTTACTGTTCATTGTGGACATTCTCACAGTTATTTATCGTTGTTTGTTGCATCCCACTGTCCATAAACACACATTTATATACTCATGTGGTGACTGCAATAATTCGGAAAAGTTATCGCGGTTCACGAATGGATAAGTTGTCCAGATATAAACATTGACAGTCTCCTGTCAAATCGAATAGGCAGAAAACAGATTACAGACGAGGAGTGCTGTCAAATCCTTATAGACCCATTATTGTTTTTTGTTCATGTATGAAGAATCCAATTTTAGTCAGCTTAAATTTATTTATTCACCAGTTTCCCTGTAGTATCATGCATAACTTACGCATCCACTGAATTACAACGGGGTTACTTTTGCTCAGCGGTCTGTTAATGCTGCCACTGAACTAACTGGTTAGACGAAAGCTGATACTTTTTACGAACAAAAACATTTTTAGCCAAAACGAACGAAATCACCATTTATGACTTATTGCGGTCAACCCTCTCACCCCCTTGGAAGGCAGTTCTTCAACTGTTGAGTCGGTTCTCCTCACGTACCAAGCCATCGTAGGGAAATACACGATTGCGAGAATTTGAGTGTGCATGATTTTCCGTGTGTGTTTGTGGGTGTGAATGTGAATGTAGTTGAACAAATATGGATACATGGTAAAGTTTAGCATCGGGTGAATTAGATAAAACTACTGCTGCGGTCAAATCATGTGAGTCGATCACTTGACGTGGAGCCTGAAAACCCGACCATTGTGTCTGCATCAGTTTGAGCTATCGTTAACAACTGTGGGTTTGGAATGGATTTGCAAGGATTCCATAAAGTGTTATGGGAAACATATTAAATCAACACACTATTTATTTATATAATTCTGTGATAAGCAAGACTATCCACCTGGAATGAGATTGACCGAAAAACCCGTATCGCATCTCGGAGTAGTGAAACCAATCAGATACTTAACTCTCTAAACTACAAACCCTGAGTTTTATCGATCGCAATTCGAGAAGATTCCTCATTAGAGTCACTGATATCTGTTAGTGCTAAGGATACATATCAGTGCTAAATTGTAACACAAATTCAAGAGTTTTGCTTAAAATTTGTATCTTTATGGCCAATAAAGTTGAGTAATGCCAATGAATTCTCCATTGCTCTATTTTTCATAAACATGTAACCGTTTATTAACTCACAGTATTACTTTATGCATCAACGAGACGAGTACGAGGTTTACGACATAAATGATTCCGTTTTACTTTTTCGTGTTCGAACAACCATTCATTGGTAAGGAACAATGCTTGACCATTGATGCGTTATTAATGGATTTACGTTGATAGGCCTATCATCACTTACCGTAATCTAATTTTGTTTTATGTTCCAACCCAATGTTTATCCTATTTAATCTAGTTTAACATTCGTTCATCCAGGCCCGGTTTTCAGATCAATGGCTCGCATGCTGGTTTCGGAAACATCATGAGTACACAAACCAAACACACCAAGCGCGCAAATCATGATAAACACCCTCCCTTGGTGTACTGGGCCAACGCAGGCAGATTCAACTTGACAGCCTTACTGCAAACAGGACGATTCTACTTGGATGAATCGGGTCTGTTAGTAGCTCCAAACGGTACCCGATATAGGATTCCATCTGGTCCTCCAGAGGGTCGAAAACCGCTCCGACCTGACCGACCGATTGATGGAAGATCAGAAATTGCCTCTAGACAAGGTGATCTGTTTTCCAGCGAACAGCAAGATTCAAGCAAATTGGGTCAATGGAGTTTGACAAAAACACCGCACTTTTCGAACGATCTATTGTCTTCATCCACTCATAAACGAATCCAAAATGTGTGGAATCGCACAGACGTGCAGATGGGTAAAACGACTTTGCTTGGACCTGAAGGTATCAGTCAAACATCTAGTTCAGCGCTCACAACACAGCTTAACTGGAATGTTATTTTGCTGACGGTGATCCTCAGCTCAATTGCCTTAGTTTGTAACTTGGCTCTCGTCGTTTTTCTGTCTTGGAAGCTCAATCGTTTTCGAAAAAGTCCCATGCATTCAACACAAACAACATCGTCTCAAAGGGGTCATTCAAATCCCCTGGTTCATTTTCCATCAATTTCCAACGAAGTAGAAAATCTGGACCGCTGTCATTGTCTTCATAGTCGTTTTTCCTCTGCTGCAGATCCAACACGGGTAGTTGTGCCTGGATTTAATGCAAAATCAGGCACATGTCCTGCACACATGTTTGTTCAAGATCCACGAACCTTTCATTCTCGATTGTCCCGTCGATATCGGTCTCGTCGGGGTAGACGACGACGACGTCCGGCAGCAGCTCACAGATTCGGTCGCGGACATCAAGAACGCGATCCTTTAGTGGATCAGAAAAATGCACTGTATACTGATCCAAAAACACACATACTTCGTACAGAGATGTCACTTCTAGGTGATCTCGGTCCAGCCGCACCATTTCTTAACCCAATGGATCGTGTGGAAATCGGATCTAGTTCTGGAGGTAGTTGGCATGTCGTAGTCAGCGATGGAATGATCAGCGAAACTACAGCAGACGAAGAAGACAATAACGAGGAAAATACTACCACAGGTGGTGATTCCGCAACGAATTCAGATATTCTTTATCGGGGCAGTAGGCACCGAATTCCGAGTGCACGTTGGGGATTCAGCAGAAGTGATTCTACTCCGGAAGATATCGGCCGACTTACGGAACTGGGCGCCATTATGAACTCGAACACTCGACGCGTCATTAGCATGAATGCTAAACGTAATCATTTGGACACCATTCGATCCGATCGTCTCCCAAACTCGGGAGATGCAAGTAGTGCATCCCATTCGGAATTCTCGTATTCCGTCGCACAATGCCCGTCGCAATCTGGATTCTTAAAAGATATCAGCACCATCGGGACCGTTCAAGTGAGCCATTCCCTGGGAATTCACTTTGGACTGCTGGGAATTATTTTGTCTCTTATACAGTTGATTGTAGTCTGTAGTGCACTAAGCCGGCGAATGGTGGATTCCGATATCCCTGGGAGTTCGAATACATTCAAAACGGAGTCTTACCTATCCGAATTGGTTTGTGTTATGGCAACATCGTTGGCTGCTGATACATTACTTTGTGCTCGTCAGTATGTCTTGGCCGCCATAATTCTAGTATTCTGGACCACATGTTATATGGCCCTAATTGGCCCAATGGTTCGAGACAGCCCTCAAACAGCATTGAGTTCGTTCTGCTTATTGAAATCAGGTGGATCAAGCGAACTTGACCAAGGCACCAACGTTCCGGATGATGGGCGACGCCAACAACGCTACGCTTACTTGGCTTTAACACACTCCCTACCTTGGGCGGTGGCAGCTGGGACTGCATTGCTGATCACTTTTGCCCTGCCGAGCAGTGTAGCTGACATTCCTTCACCAGGAACGCAAATGAAACTGAACTTGTTCTTTCATGGTCTACATTCACTGCTGGTCTGCCAGGTGGATTTGAAACACGCTTCCCGAATAAAAACCGAAAGCCCTAGTCTTGTATTGGGCACCGATTCGGTGGAAATCACATTGCACAACATAAGTAACAGGGTTATAGCTGTGACTCATTCAGCACAACACTCGCTTGCTTGGTCCCTTCTCATTCTCATTCCGTTATGCATTCACGTATTACTCTGTACAATCTATGCCGTAATAATTCGATTAGGGATGCAGCGTTGTCGAGGCATGAAACGCCTAGGTCAGAAACATCAGGATACTGGTCGAATAATCTGTTGCATTACTGGAGTGCTTCTAGCATTAATTTTGTTGGAATATTTCAGCTGTGCCGTTCCAGTTGTCTGGTTTATGTTCGCAGCTCCCTGGTCGCCATCATACGATGCGGAAACAACACAAACATCTTCATACATACACCGATTGATTCTTATACATCTGCTCATCGATCCCTGGTTGATCTGTGGCTTAATTCGAGTAATAATGGCAAGAATGATAACACAATTGAATCAATCAGTAAGTATCGACAGGCCTCTACATTCCGAGAGGGTATTGCGCTCTTGGTCACACGAATCTCCGATCGGGACTGCTGGCAGAAATAGTGCATATCATTCGCAAAGTATGGATGTACCCGGGAGACCAAGTGCTCCATCAAATGGTTTGATGAGTTGTTTGCCTGTAACCAACAGACTGTCTACAACAACAACAGCAACCGATTCACGAGGATTGGCAGTTCAACCAAACGGACAGGCCATGCTGATGCCCTGTGTGCCCAGCACAAATTTTTACGTATCCCCAATCCAAACTTTGCAGCACTCCACCGGAATGGACACGGGTTTGTTTGTTCCATTGGAAGATCACGCAGTTCGATTGTCTCCTTCTCAGTCGGATACTCTCACAATGGGTCATTTTCACCCTAATCCAGCCTCGCTCTCAATGTCTATGACTTTTGCCAATCCCACACGCTCTTCAACCCTCGGTCCCTTATCGATTGTGCAACAAACTTCGCCTCCAGCCGTAAATGCAGACGTCTTCCCTCAATTATGTGAGCATCATCAGAAGTTATTGGAACAACATTATGCAGTTCGCCTACCTGAACAAGATCACTGTTCCGGAATGATCAGTTCTATTGGGCTGACGACAACCGCACAAACCCTTGTTACCTGTGTCTCCTCAGCGTCCACATCCACCACAACAACATCACAATCGGGTCAGCTTCGAGCGTTCGGTCAAGTTCCCCGTATAAATTCATCTAGTCTGAAATTTGCGGATTCTTTGTTAATGAAGCCGATCATTCGACTGACTTCGGACGAGTCCTGTGCAACCATTGCATCCGTATCAGAACGCACTGTTTCCGGGGCACATCTCGTTCAGTCAAATTACCCCTTGATGGAACATTCACCAGGCTCAGAAGACACAGGTAAACTTTTATCGGGCAGGCCACCTGGTGGAAAGAGTCAAGCCACTGCCGCGGTGATGGCAGCTGCCGCAGCGGCTGTGGCAGCTCAGGCGGGTACCATGTCACGCGCATCAACGGAACAGCACACGCCCGCTGGGGTAGATCCCACACAATCCTCACCAACATCACAACAACATTACCAGCAGCAATCGAACAATGACTTAAAGAAACCGCTGCATCATTCCAATCTCTCTACCACTACGAACGAGAGTTTACAGCGTCTCCCGAAGAATGATCTCGTACAACGTGACTAGTGCTAAAATGTCTAAAGGTTCAATGTCCCTCTTGCTTCCTTTTTCATGACTCATTCTGTTTTACCTTCTTTGGTTTGACCTGAGATTTGTACAGTATCCCGTTTTCACTGACTCACAATCCTTAACCTTCAACCATATTCGCCGATCCACACACCTCCCCCTCACAAACACACACACATACACATACACAAACCGCTCCCAAATTGAAACCGGTTAACAGTGTTCTCCAAGCGTTCCACTTTGTGCTACAAACCTCTGGCGCTTGTCAACTGTATCTCTCTTTCTCTTTCTCTTTGATGATCACAGAGTGATACACAATCAATAAATCAAGTCTACACCTTCCCCCGGAAAATCTAAAGTGACCACAAATGTGATGAATGTATGTGGGCATTTGCATGTCACTGTATTCGTAAAACAGATTACGCATGTAGCTAACTGCAAACAAACGGACACGTGATTGTGGCTTCCTGGTTGCTCATTTATATTTGGCTTCCTAGAGAAAGAGCAAATTTCGATAGAGTGCTGAATCAATGTAAGCATGGTGGACGAAAACGCAAAGCCTGATTAACCACTCCCAGCTTGATTCTTGTAGAAGGAATACTATGCAAAATCGTTCCACTTGCACGCAACTAATAGGCCTGCACAAAAGCATTTCCTAACTTATCAATAAGGATTAGTCAATTTTTATACTGGTTTGAAATTCAATGGAAATTGGAGGCATATGTAGGCTACTTTAATGCACGATAAGTTCAGTACACCCGATGGGTACATTTTCACCACAAAGGAAATGTTGCTGACCCCTTTAAACGAGTCATCACGCGGCAGTTGGTTTTTTAATGTAACGTAGGCTAGATATCATCATCAGGAAGAATAATTAGCTTTTAAGCTAAATAGAGTAGTTCAGTGTAGTAATCGGTGAAACAGGTCGGTGAGCCCGTTCAGAGTTTGAGTTTGTGAGTCAAAACAACAACATAACAATAATTCTACTTTTGATGAACATGTAGAATTTAACAGTTGATTTTCAGGAGCAGAGGTATAACCAAACAAAGTTCTCTGGTTACTGCATAAATTCGGACAGTGGGTTGCAATGATCAGATTCGAACACAGCTTTCGTTTTGCCGTTGTTGTTGTCCTTGTTGTTATTGTTAATCGCTTGACTGCTGAAGACTTCGTTATTTTGATTCAGCAATTCATTGTTGAGTGGTCAAAAGAAAATCCAATTGAGCAGATTCGAGTGAGTTTTAAACTACTTAGAAATCCCTGTTATTGAAAATAGTGTTAGAAGACTCAAAAGACAAATCTCTTTATTTCTGAAAAATATTCCTTTGTTCAACTTTATCATTTCGGTTAAACAAGCAAAATCAACAAGAAGGTACTTACCTAATAGTTACTTCAAATTTGCGTTCTCAAAGCCAACCAAAGCAGCTCACTCACTAGGCAAATAAATAATTTTCAACTTTATACTGCTTCTCTGTTTGGTTTCCTTTATGAATGAAGCCAAACTCGAAATTTACACACACTTAAATTCCCTGTGTATCATCACAGTGTGATCAAGATGTTTAGGCGACAAATACAATGTTCCAGTTCATCGCTGTTAACAAAACACTTTGATGAGTAAGTTGTCCTGCGCAATGGTTGAGCCAATCATACTGGAAAGAGCTAATTCGGGTTAACTGTTAGAACGCCATGAATAAAATGAACAGCCAAGAATAAGCCGGTAGTAATTTGCATAGTTAATCTATGTCAACCTGACTTGTCTCAAGCACGATTTTCTTTCGTCCGCGGTCGGTGTTAAAAAAACACGCTTTCGTGACTTCCAAGCTAGAAAAATTCTCGAGTTTCGAGTGACATTTCCTTTTGTTGAATTCCATGACCCATGCGGACAAGTATTGTCAGCACAAAACAACACACGTAAACTTTGCTGCCGTGGTATTTATAGCTCCAGTGGGGATAAATCTAATGAAAAGCAAATGGGTTTCAAAAACCATTTATCATCGAGTCTGTTGAAAAAAATATTTTGACTTACCTCTCAATCTTCTGACATTCCACCGATGAAAGAAAGCAATACATCTTCGATGGTTCGCAGTACCATTCACAATTTCATCGTAACTAGTCCGTGTTACTTTGCCAAGAGTGCATTGTGATAAATCAGAACCTCATGGAAGCCAGCCTGATAGGGGACAGAGACAAAACGACTGAGTAATGTGCTTCTTGCAACAATTGTGTTACTGCGTCAGCGATAGTCTTTTTGGTTACTGAACGACGACCCATCTGAGTTGACGGCTTCATGTATCTCAAACAAAACTAGGCACTCAAGCCATAACTTATTCGTTTTCAAGGAATAGTCACAAATACAACTGTCCATTATCGCATTTGAAATGCAGTTTCAACTATCCCTGGCGGTCCAAATGTCAAACGCACTTTTTTATTGCGCAACCGAAAATGACTGCACCAGAGCTACCGCAAACGGTTTGTTCTCAAAAAGTGCAATGTTCCATGGAAATAAACAGAGCTGTCATCAAGAACGGAGTTTAAATGAATTGCCATAACTAATCTTGTCCTGTCCAATATTTGCTTGCATAAACTTGAAAAATACGAATAAACAAATTGAAATTCTCTAGAACAATAATTGTTTTGTCTGAGCAAACTCACAATTCAATATGATAGCCCGGCTTTCCTCGTTCTCGTCCTCCTTTGAGCCGGACTTCTTCGCGAGTACTTTGTTGCACACGCTTGGTCATCAACCTTTTGTATCACTCCGGATAAATTCGGGTACAACTTGCATTCGGAAGTCATATTCAGTGATGTGCGACTCTCCACCTATAGGTCTTACGTGAATCCTGTTATTCACAGAGTGTATGTCGTTTGTATTTGAACCAAAAGTAACCCTCGAAAGTATTCAGAACAGACAAGAGATCAAATGGGAAATGGTGATGATTTAACTAGGCAAAATTCAAATGGTGTAAACTTTTTCATGCTCGATTACTTGAAGAGCAAAGTTTAACCAGAATCCAGTCAGAAGTGCTATTGCGTTCATTTTGGGTTTGTTTTCAGGTCAATTCAGGCATTTGCTTTATACACTCCGAAAGGTGGATATTCACCAGCCAGAAGGCGTTATGAAATTTCGCGACTGGCGTCATCGTATTTGCACAATGTATCTATAGAAGCGATCCACAAAGCAATCTTTTTTTTGTAAAAACAACGGGAATGCCAGTGACTATGCGACAATGATCGAACGGAAAGCAACAGCACAGTCAAATTTGAAGACCCAGCCAATACAATTTCGCGGGTCCATGTATGAACTCTGAAACTTCTGTCCTCATTTATCACTAATCTATGGCCATGATAGGTAGAGTGTTCTTACAAATAACTTCGGGAACATAGATGGATCATCATGGCGTATTTCAATCACTTCTGCTGTGGCAAAGTCAAACTGTCTATACCATATGATCCAAACAGCGGAGTTCAAAGGTTTCAATCCCCTAAATCATGTAATTCGATTTGATGAGATGTAAAGTCACTTGAGTTGTTCATGTACTCGTTTCAAAACGTCAACAACAATTCATGGGATCGAAAACTTAACTTTTTCCTTCCGCAACTGATCCGCGTATTATAGTTCAGTGTGGTGTAAATAGTGCGTAGTACCCAGTGCTTAATGGTAATTCGGTATGGAAGCTGAGTAAAAACATGCCACCGTAAACGAACGCTTTGAAGGATTACTTTAGTGAATCTCTGTTCACATTCTACTCTGTGCTGCAATCGAAAAAGGCTTGCGTTCGTTGAACTGCTTTAAAATGAGATCACCCAAAGTTCAAGATCTGTCGAAAGGTGAAGTGACTTAGAATGCATTCAAACGTTCACTGATTGAACACACAGAATCAATTCCGAAGCCATCAACCAGGAATCATGAAATAGCTATTGAAACAGTTGTTTTCTTGAAGTACCTGCATTTAAGATGGATCGAAGTAGAACGAGAAGTCATACAGGAGCGGAAAGTTTGTGTGCCACCGTTGAATTCTGGGCGAGGAATTCGAGATACTGTCTTCTCATCATGAACTAATCAGTCGAGTTACACTTAAGGTCCTGAGTTCAACGTAAGAATGATAAGGACTATCTGAGCTTAGGGTGCTAAAAAAATCGTCAAAGGCCCATGCCAATCAAGATGAAAAGGTTCTAAGATAAGGTCAATGTTTAGCTGAGCTTACAGGAGGCTGTCGTAGATACCAAAGGCGTTCAACTCAACGGCGGTGTGCATATACTGCTTCGCTGGGATCAACGGTCAGAATGAGTTGAATGATAAACACAGGTGGATAAGGAGTTTAGTGGACAAAAATGACTAATCAAACGTGACGGGAAGAAAAACACCAGTCGTTCGCAGGACAGAGACGGTAAGCTGGGGATGCATGTTTATGTGAACAGTCAGCGAACAGTCCGATGTGTAAGGGATCACGAGTATCGATCAGGTGGCAGGGAAGGGTTTTGATTAACTAAATGGCGAAACTGTCACGGGTCACTGTTGAAGGTTTAATGGTCGATCTGATTAAAAGACTCAGTTCAAAAGTGGCACGCCTCTGTGATATGCCCCGAAATGAAGAAAAAACAAAAGGTGAAGACAGTCGTAGAAAAAGAACAATTGGATCAACTGGAAAAAATAGAGCTCGAAAGAGAAAAGCCACCGATTATACGAACCCATCAATAAGCAATAAAATAAGTATAGATTTGTGGAGGGGGACTACAGTGGGGTTCCAATGCATGAGAGATGGTGACGAATGAACATGGTAGTGAGGACTAACTTCAGGACAAGCCTAGCAATATCTGCCTGAATCCGCTTTTATGTACATAGAACCAGATTTGTTCGATATTTAACCATGACTTTCGTCAATTTCAACCGACACATTCGCTTGGGAAGGTAGAAAACCCTACCTGAATCTGTGAACAGTTTCTGTCATATGTTTTGCGATGGAACCGCGTAAGATGTCCCATCTGCCAATAATCCCTTTGAAATATTCCCGAAAATCCGAATACTAAGTTGTGTTGCATTGTATGACCGGCGTAACGTTTGTTATATAAAATATCCTTCGTCTGAATACATCCGGTCTGAAAGAACCTAGCTCACTGAACTAGAACCGATGGACTGTCATTCGCCTGAACCCATTCGCAAGGCAATCACAGACTGAATAGATATCGATCAAACACGATGGTAATGAATACTCGCTAATTCTTTGTAAAAGCTGACCGACCACCTGCGTTCTGATGGAAGTGATCTGTAATCGAGCTTCAAATTTCACCGTGCCTGCAATCACAGATGCATGGAAATCCCGTGGCAATAACGAAGATTGCAGCTTTAGATTTGGGGTTGTTTTCTTAGCGGCGAAGCTCTCTAAGGGGAGATTAACGAGACTTCATTGCATGTGCGATTGACGGTCACGTTCAAGTTTCATTTTATCAGTGTGTGTAAAGAAAAGAAAGTAAAATCCGTTATTCGGGGTCTTCCTCACCCTGAAGCAGAATATATGTCTGAAGGTTATTCCAGCCAAGTTCTCTAAGTGTATATATATACTACACTATATATATATATATATATATATATATATATAAAGTTGGCATAAAATGAAAATTGAGTAAAGAGCAAAGCAAGAGTCAGTCGACAAGCTAACCAGAATGCTTTGTTTAATCTGTGTACCAAAAGAATCATCACTTAAGCTAATCGATTTCTCCACGATTCTTCTGTTCCCCTTCCAATTATTCCGCACACAACTGTGAAGATGTGTGTGCTGATATCCCCCTTCATGGTTTTGTTGCGATACACATGCTGTATGAATCCCTCACACCTTCTGCTGAGCAGTTTATCGAGAAAAAGTACCTGATCATTTGCATTTGTCTCCCTTGTGGACTTGGTAGCATTTTATACAGAGTTAAATGTACCAGTTGATCCCGTTTGCAGTTAATCACCAAATATGTGGACAAAAGTATGTGTGCAAACTGTCAATAATACATTTTAATTGATCATTCACTATCACTGCTTAGAAGAAATTCTTCAAAAGTGGTCGCAGTTCCGAACTTATGGCTACTCCATCCTTTTGGATCCATAGTTGCTCTTGGTGTGTCTCACTGCATGCACAAGTGAAAAGTTGGGGGATATTAGTATCAATCAATAAATGATAAAGCTGTTCGGTTAAATCAAATTCACCACTGCTGGTTATTTTACAATTTCCTACTTGTTATACATTCTTTCGTGGGCAAACTGTGTTGTGACATTGAACGTTAAATATATGCGAAATGCATTACGCGCAGTTTTCCGTACTGTCACTTCAGAATCGTTGACAGTGGTAATCTGTCATTGTTTCAGGCCCAGTAGTGAATGACGGAAAGTGAGACCGAGAAAGGCAAATCGAATTTAGAGTCGGGAGAAAGCTCGGAAATAATTTCTCCGTCTCTCTATGTTTGTATCGTATTGAATATATTGAACAATGAATGACATCTTGGAGCCACGATTGTCGAGTACAAATGTACAGTGAGCACATTTTGGAAATAGAGGTTATTTGTTCAAATAAATATTTGAATCCACCTGTATAACGCTTCGCTAATGTGAAAGAAGTTCGTTTTGTTTTGGACAGCGAGACAATATCTTTAGTCGTACATGAATAACTTGATAAAATTGATAATTTTAAGTTTACTGAGCTCAAAATTTATTGGCAATGCGCACAGCTTCACTACAAACTCTTATTGATTAATTGAAATTTGCTGGACTGTAAATAACACTCCCTGATGCTTACCCAAACAATAATACTCAATGCGACGGCACTAAGTGCAATCTACATTCTCATCCGTAAACCCCTCACGAGGTTCAACAACTCAGCACTGTCTGTACATTCTTCACTGATCAGCTTGGATTCCATAAATACCGGTACGGTTTTCGGATGTACGATAAGAGAGTACTATCGAAAAACTGAACTAGCTAATTAGGGTAGGGAACACTTTTTCGGTATAATGTATCTGGTGTAATTGCATACAAAAATACGAATGTCAGATTACCGTGTTACGGACATGTCAAAGGATGGTACGATAGGGGATAGCTCACCCAAAACGAGATAACCGCATACATTGGTGACAATCAGCATTAGGTGGTCGGGCATCAGTAGTCAATTAGTTCACCCTATAGAAATACTAAGTGTACAGTATGATGAGAGGCTATTTGCATTTCGTGAAAATTGATTATTGAAAATTAGCAGAATGTGTTGAACCGTTATCATCTTGTCGCGCATTAGGTATTGCTACGTTTTACAAGGATGAAAAAGAAATAATTGTGGCACTTTTAATTATGCACCAACATTTGTTTCCTGTAGCTCGGGTTGACAAGTGGTCAAAAGGAGATTTCGTTTACGGATTTAACATTTGCAAACAAACAATCCAGATCATTCAGTAAACAAAACTAAAAAGTAAATCAAAGCTAACCTCATTCAACAAACCTAACCTGTTACGATGGATAAATCAGTCCATATGTAGAATATTATTTAGTCAAACGGTTTCGAGAAAATCCTTTTGAAGAGTAGGGAGCAAAAGCCAACTGATTTCATGTTTAAAAAGAGCTATATAGAAATTGTAAAACTATTCGGAAATCAGGACATACGATTTGTGTAAAATGTCAAGGATTGTGACGGATCTATCAAAGACCGTGGAGCAAAATTGAAAAATGGGAATGTCGAAAATCGTAATTACGAATGTTCTAAAATTACTCTATGCAATCAAAACGTAAAAATCATTAAGTAAACTTGCACTTTTTTGGTGAAGATACTTTTGAAGTAATTCAAGGACGTTACAACAGGGTTAATTCGCAAATACTTGATCAATTGATGCAATATTTTTAGTTGAAAATGAAATGAAGGCTATTGTGCAAGCAAGGAATATTCACCCAAGCAGATGATAACATGCAATGACACTCTGATGGTCTCGGCTATTCACTTGTAAAATAAAAGGTAAACCCTGACGGAACACATTTTCAATCATTTCCAAATGCTCTTACTGAATAGGTGGAAATCGAAACGTTTTATTTTGAATCAAAGCCTCGCTCCTCGTCACTTCAAAATAAAATGAAGCAGGGGTTATTTTATTACAGAAGAAGGGGATTACTGGCAAACCAGTTGAATACCACGATGCAGTCGTTGGTGCGTCATGAGCTCTTCAACTGGGGATTCCACAAATTATGTTTGAGGTTGTCACAATCGTGCACCTCATTTAAACTCCCGTAAGTTTTCCACGAAGTATAGCTCATAAAACAAAGTAGTACATCAACATGCTGATAGTGGAATTGATTCTCGGTCAATTTTGTATGCTCAGTTCACAGTCCATGCTTGTTTTTCAATTTTTTGTGGACAGTAACAAAACTGTGCTCTAGCTGCTTACATTTACTGGGTATTTTTAGCTTAAGCATTGTATATAATTAAAACTTAAAAATCAGTCCAAAGAGAATTGAACAAATCTTTCTTGGAGGTGATCAAATACTTGATATTTTCGGTTACGTTAATTACTTCAGGTGATTATCCGTAATGGGCATAAGGAGAAACTAATACGTCACATAACACCATAACATATATTTTCCTTGGCATAGGCCACGCAATATGGCTCTCTTTTTTCATCAACACTTTATTCAGCATACACCTTTATCCATTATACTTTAAGTTGATTTTGGATTCACTACCCCCTCTGTGACCACAGCACTGAATACCGCTAGTCTGCGTTAATTCACATGCTTCGCTTTGCACACCTGTAAACTCGTCGAAACTTGACTAAAGGTTACAAATCAATGCACAAAAACTTCTTTTTTGGTGTAAGTGCATTAAAAGATGGAGTTATAATGTGACATGTAACACATGTAACATGGTAACAATGTGGTGTCACTGACACTGTTAGAGAAAGAACAATAGAGGAGATGAAAAACAACTTTACACATTAAAGAAATTTTGGCTCATTAATTTGTTGCCTCTTTTGAAACAAATCTGGACCAGTACGCAGGTGGAACTCTAGAAAACTTTTAATACCTATGCACTGCTCTCATTACATTCTGTTATTTTGTTAATCGAGTCAAATATTAGGCATTTAAACAGACTCACAGTTCTACTCCCAGTTGGTTCGCATATCCTGGAACCATAGATGCCACTGTCTGAAACCATTAACATGAGAGACTTCTACCCGATACAGGTGCGGCTAGATCAAATCATGATGAGACTTATCGCAAAGAGATAGCAGTGATTTCTTGCATTATTCTGGTCACGTCACATAAACATTGAAATGGGTAGTTGCTCAGAATGAGTAATCCTATGTAGCCTTGTTGCAAATAAATCAATCACACATCGCGTCCAACGTCCAACAATAGTGTCTAAAGTTCTGGTTGCACTACTTTATAGGGTAAAACACAATATATGCATATAATGTATGTTGATGGTGTTTGCATGAAGCAAACTGTTGTATCTATATACACTTGGTGTAATTATCCGCCACCACGAGGAACAAAATTGGCTGAACTACACTTGGCTGACCATAATTCTGGCGTGTTGAAGCAATCACAGATAATCGCTTAATACTGGTGAAGTCGACAACAAAATCAATCAGTCACGTGTAATCTGATGAGCGGAGAGCTAACATTGGTTACATGACGTGAGGCGGTTTGGTCTGAATTCTTTCTACTTCAACAACCCTAGTAAAAACTTTGGCTAATTGGGGAGTTTGTGATGCTGTTTACCATAAGTATACAAGATCATTTTAACAATTTTTGAAAATAAATATATTACAACCTGTGAGCAAATAAGCAATAGATAACGTATGATAAAGCAGTTAAGCATGTGGAACAACTGAGTAGGTTGTATATTTTTATCTACAAACAATAATATGGGTTGGCATGAATAACTTATTCTTCTCTAAGTTTGAAAGTGCTTAGAAGGTTAAAAAATAAATTAGACTTTATCCAAAGCCAAAAAGCTGCTTATCATATTGTATTTCTACTCAGAATGTAACCAAACGAACTCAAAAGCATTTAAGGACTCTTTTTTTTGTTCCAAATCGTCTAGTATACATAGTTTGCTGTGTTCGAACCCAAATATCTATTGCAGAAAATTTCCAACACAAGTGTGTATATGATACAATTTTAACAATATGCGATGCGGTACAGATACTTCTCGGCAAAAGAGCGTTAACCATAGCTATCCAGCTAAAACACAGCTCACTGTTTTCTGTCTAATCATCGCCCGTTTTCTAATAGTAGACAGACTGCCATGAAAATGTTATATCCTGCATATTTTTTTGATTTCACAATCATCACGTTGGAACCAGCAATGGATAGTCTGGAGTGAGCATATCGGATCGGGAGCCGAACACAATCCTGAACTACATGATGGAAGGTCGCACTCGGAATGAGGATGATCAATGGCGAGTAGTTTGTGAATGATTTACGTTTCAAAAATAAGAGATCTTTTAAATTAATTGCTATAACTGAATAGGTTCGGGGTTTAATCTTGTATCGTATTTTGCTTTCCATTGGAAAATATTTGCTTGATTTAAATACATGGTTGTAATAAAACTACCTTTGAAAATTCATCTAGGCTTATGATGCAAGAAACTGTGAAATTGAGCGCTTTAAGCTATACAGATGAATCAAGTTTTATGCGGTTGAAGCACTTTATGAAATATTCATATCTCATTTTTATATACCGAGTGTATTACTGGTAACAATTTTTTGACTCAAACTGGTGCAACCAACCGGAGGCATACCATCTATTTAGAGCCAAAGGTTATCCAGAAGAAAAAATCCTCATTTGGCAATTCAGAACAAACAAGTGGAGAGCGCTCGGAGAAAAATACGGCATTATCAGCAACAATTCAAACTCCGATTATGTACAATCTTAAAATCTGAAATACAAAAATATTATTTATTTTCTCGAGCCAGACGAGTCTGTGGTTTTAAAAATCCTGCGAAAAGCTACTCCTTGGAAGCATCGCGGAATAATTACTTTTTGCAGTCAAAAGGAGCAGAACACTCTAATTGAAACAGATGGGTTTTCTTTGCTGATTATTTAGCGGAATACATTTCAGTGGTATTGATTAATGCGCCGTCGGAGTTGTTTGGCGACAATTCACTTTTGATCGCGGGCTGGAAATCCTTGAAAATACCCTCTGGTGTTCATGATTAAAAGAACTATACGGTTAGCAGTTCAAACCGATCGCTTTATGGTTTTACCGAATTATTATTGCCTGAATGAACGCTGATGAACTTTTCAACTTAAAATCTGATGCACTTTTTACCACTGGGTTGTTTCCCTATTTATTGATTATTTCCTTTTTGTTGTTCAATAGGTGGGCGCTATGACTACCCTTATCACGACCTGTTTATCTCTGGTTTTGTCAACTGAAAACCATACACAACACTGTTGTCCGCATTCGATAAAGGAGAGTAATACACGAAGCATGCCACTAGGGGCCGCATAGCTTTGTTTAGATTCTCATAAATAGCCATGCATATGGTTCAAAGAAAGAAGACCATCACTTGTGTGCAATTGCGGGAGAAACCACGTAATGCATTTAACAAGACCCAACAAATTTACGAGATTGGGAATTTTAGTTACGTCGAACTGTTTAAAATGAACACTTGCATAGACTCGATTGCGGTGGGAGATCATGGAACTGAAGGATTTTACAGTTGTTTTATTTAGCGCTGGTTATATATTTTTCATTTTTATTTGACACATGAAACGATCCTAGAAGTGGTATTTGTCGGTGATCGGTCTTCACTTTAATGGTGACAGTAAAACTGTTTACAATAGGGCTATGAGCAGTTTGATTTTGATCTTCACGATATATTCTTATTAAAGAACCTATGAGTTCAATGGGTAAATTCATGAAAAGAATAATTCTAATGTTTGATTGTTTAATAATTGAAACTGTCACGGCTTCCAGACTTTAACAGCTCAGCGGCTTAAAAAGTATTACTTTTCTGAGTATTGTCTTCACTTTTGTAAAGTTTGACTTTAAAAAAGAATACAAGTGTACAGGTATTGACCAAACTCGTGCAACATCCTGATTTTCATCACATTTGTTCCTCTTAATGCTTTATTCTTCCAGCCTCATTGAC
>UZAN01039392.1:176583-227850 GCA_900618425.1 Echinostoma caproni | reverse complement strand
ATCTCGATATGAGCAAAGCGTACACGTCTCACGGCCCGAAAGAGAGAGAAAATTGGAAAGAAAGCTTTGAGAATCGCACTAATGTGCATCTTTTTCTGAAATACAGAATAAGTTTACAGTTTCGGGTTTGTCATAGGTGGCTCACACGAGTCCAAATCTCCTTTTGTTTGGTAAGGTGCTTCAGTTCGGGATTGTTGCAGACTGCAACGAACTTTTTCTCCTTCAGAATAGTTGTAATATTAGTGGCTCAGGACATGTCAGTGTCGTTTGTGTAGTTCCATATTAGAGCTGTTTCCACCCGGTAGCCCAGGAGATAGGCAAAGTTTATATGGAAATTGGCCGAACACTTCACGAGAAATAGATTAATAGCGGATAAGCAGCACGGCTTCGTTAAAAGTACATCCTGCTTTACCAACCTGCTGTCGTACCTGGCTGAGGTCATGAGCCGACTTGATAGGGCAGTGCGAGTCGAGGTATGCTACCTGGATTTCAGGAAAGCTTTCGACTCGGTAAACCATCGCTTCCAGCTACACAAGTTGGATGGTATTAGGCTTGTTCCGGAGGTAGTAGATTGGTTGAGAGCCTAGCTGCACAACAGGACTTTTCGCTTGACAGTAGACGACGGTATTTCAGGCTGTGTTGAAGCTTGCTGCGGGGTCCCGCAAGGTTCGATGCTTGGTCCCATGCTGTTCCTCGTATACATCAACGATATGGTCAGTGGTCTGCACTCGCCGCTCTACTTGTTTGCCGACGACGTCAAAATCGTAGGCCGGCCAGATATGCCACAATTGCAAGAGGATCTGATCAAGATCCAGGAGTGGACAATTCAAGGAGAACTCCCGCTGAACCTAAGCAAGTGCCAACAGTTGATGTCAGTCGGTACAAATAGCGATGGGCGATGTGCGACCACGGAAAGCCATCTACCTCTAACGAGGAGCGAGGACATTAGGGACTTGGGTATCGTCATAGACCAGACCTTCAAACCAACACCTCAGTGTCTGGCAGCTGCGGTCAAAGGTAATAGGGCACTTCCTCAACTCCTAAGGGCTGTAGCCTCTCGAGAGGAAAACGTTATGGTTCCACTGTACAGGGCTCTTGTGAGGCCACACCTAGAATACTGTATTCAGGCCGGGGCGCCTTATTTGGTGCAAGACATTAAGGTCCAGGAGGCGGTGCAAACAAGGTTCACGAGGGTCATAGAAGGCGTGAGTGGCGTTGAATACAGCGCGAGACTCAGGAGGTTAAAGTTGTTCTCCCTCAAGAGAAGGAGAATGCGAGGCGACCTCATAAAGTCCTTCATGCAGCTGACCGGCGCCTCGGTAACGGATACATGGTTGCTGCACCTATGCCACAACATCAACTCTAGGGGCAACGGACGCAAATTTGAAAAGCCCAGGGCAACAAGAAGTATTAGAACCCATTTCTTTTCGCACCGAGTGATTAATGAGTGGAACCAGTTACCACAGCAAGTGGTTGCTGCTCGTAGCCTTGGGGCTTTTAAGCACTATCTGGACGAGGCATGGTCGGGTATATTTTCAGACGATGAATATGACCAACAGCCTGGGACTATATACTTCATTCCCCGTAGGATACACTAGGTTTCTGACCCGGAGCAGGTAATAAAAAGCATCTCGCCATAAAAATCTTTCCTCCGTAAGTAGCCCAAGTCTTACGAAGACCAAAGGAGACAGGTGAGGACGGGATGCCCCATGTGTACTTCTCGCCAGCACGGCGACAGTAAGCCGATGCTTCCATACCTCACAAACAAACAGCAACCCAGTGAAGTGTATGATCCCCTCCACCGGATCTCGAGAGGTGAGTGGTAGAAGACCTGTAGTGAGCAGAGTTGGGGTCAACAAACCCAATTACGACTCACCGAGGCATCCACTTCTCTGATTCAGAAACGACCCTGTGCCCCTGCAGACCTGAAAGAGAGAAAGATAGGTAGCAGAACAACAAACGGTGGGTAGAGGTTCAAATGGACAAAAGGCACGCACCTGTTTTTGACCAATAACGGATTGCAGCTCGGGCTGATAGATGAGGGAACAGAGAGGCAACATCCAAACCACCACCATCCTCCTAACCGAGTTAGCTGAACCCTGGGTGGACTGCAGCTAATGCGTAAAGTGTCGTGCGCATGGAACCTGACAGGGTCAGAGATGTTACGAGATGCAGATAGACTCAGACGGCTTGATAGCCATATAGGTTCCTGACAAATACCACCAACACATGACCCGATGCTCCGGTAATCTGGAAGCCATTGGGTTTAAGCTTGTGGATGAACAGGAAGATGTCTGTGAGATTCCCACGTGATTGTGTCTGAACGTGTGTGTAACTGAAAGTTGAACACAGGAGACGTGGAGTCACAGATGACTAGAAGAGTGCACGGGCAGCTCGGNCCTACCATAACTTCCCCTACCTCTAACTTAACACATTATTATAAATACTCTCTAGACTCCATTTGCATTCTATCGAGTATATCTGAACCCACCCGTAACTAGGTAACGCTCTGGAGTATAAAACTGCTTCACCCCACTAACCGCTCAGCTAGGTGCATACCTAGACTGTAGGCACTCCTTATTCCTTCTTTTCTACAGATACCCATTATCGGCAATAAACTATATCAGCTGCAAAAGTAGCAACTGATCCGAAAAGTTGCTCAAGTCTGCAGCAAGGGGCCCACAAAGCGCCTCGTAAAGGATCCCCTATTGTTGAAGCATACGTAGGCGAACGATACGCTCACGCGGCAAGAACCAGGAATCAAATTGGCATCAGCCGCAAGTCCTGTGACCTGACCTGACCTAAAACGGCAGAACTTGGCCGCCGACCATCCTTGTTAACAGCGAGTGAGCCATTTTAAAGTCTATTCCTTTTCTAATTTTCTTCTTTCACGCCCCTAGTTATGAAATGATTTCGGCTAGAACTCCAGCCATTTTGAGTGAAAACTCTATAGTTTATCTACCTTCTCTATTTGATTGTTTACGATAGAAGAACTCAGTATGTCCCTCAAATAAATCGTACTTAATTTATCTCTTTAAACCAGATATCTGCAATCAAGCATTCGGTTTCTTCATTCTGAGGCTTATGCCATGCCTTGTGTCATCGATGAAGTATTTTGTCCATGGCCCGAAGCGTCAACAAAACGAACGATCCGGCAAATTTCTACGGTACTGCATTATTTAACGATCGAATAAGCAAATAAAAACTGTACAAACCTCAAAGTGATCTCGAAGAAACTTGAAAACAAGAGCTAAGTGTTACTGTGAGCGTAATTCAACAAATCTGAATGGAAGAAAATGAGCCTGGGTAAGAATAGCACGCTCACCGTCACGCTGCACGTGAACGGGCCAAATGTGAACGCTCAAGTCGCGATTAAAACAAGTAAGATAAAAATTGAACCAGATAAACAAACAAAGTCAAATGGTAGGATTGATGTGTAAATATACAAGCGGAGTGGAACGTCAAATGTCTATATGTATGTGAGGCGGATGATGTTTGGTGAATGGAGCGTAAAATTCACGAAATTTGGAACCAAAATGGAATGACTGGGCTTTACAGGAAGGATTTTCACAGATCGATCAATACGCTGACTACTAGCGTGTTGCTTCTTGCATTTATTATTAATAATAATAATTGGTGTATATTTCACGAAGCCCGTGAGACATGGTCAATACATAATGAAATGCATTAAACATGTAACGTTTCATAATTTTAGACTTTATTTATGTTTATGCATACCTGCCCTTATGTAGTCAAGCTACGGAAAAGTAACACTGCGAGCATTTTGGAGACCTTGAAGTTGGAATTATGTTTTGCTACAGTGTGAACTGGAGCATTAAAACAACAACATATTCCATTCAACAATTCTGAATTGTACTTCGTTTTCACAAACATTATGACTATGTTTCCACATCATATTGTGTGTTATATGAGGGCATTGCTATTTTATCTTGCCTGCCCTGATCGTGCATTACATTCCTGTCTCTCGTTCTAATACGAGAAATATACCATTTTTGATATTAATAATATTATTCCATTAAGCTTTCTTTCGAAATATCTGCTGTAGAAGCATTTTCTCAGGCGCAGTTGTGCAGAAGCAAGTTCTCATTCCCTCGTAAAGAAAATTCTCTTCTCTTTATCAGCAACTGAAGTTCTCTCTCTAACCCCTCAATTCGTTGTAACATCTCGTGGTAGTTAGGCTGAACTTCCGGTTTAACTATAGTCTTCATAATCTTCAAAGGCCTCGTGGTCTGTGGTTTGACCTCTGTTACGATTTTCCACTGTTATTTTTACTAGACTTTTATATGGCAATGAGGCAAAAGTAACCCCATCCGGTTTATATGTGTTGTCCTCATCCTGGTGCTCATTTGCTCACTTGAGAGCATCGCTGATGGTACCACGCCCCTCAGCTATCGCGTTCAATCCGCTGGGTGACATACTCACCGCAACAATTGACCTCACACGCATGTTTGTGTCATTCCAAGTTGAAGAAGGATGTTTCAATAAACAGTTCTCTGACTGCCTGCAAGTAAACACGGAGCGATACGAACACGTAAAAAATACGCTTTATCAAACTCAAACACAAAACTATTTAGGCCTGCGAACCACTAAAGTGCACCCTAAAAGAATTCCTAGTAAAACGCATCACGAACGACAATGGTAAATGAAATTCTACTACAACAGTTATTGGAGTGAAATCTCTACTGATATTTTAATAGTACTGAACAAAAAGAGCAACCGAGAGCAAGCAGAGTATAAATTCGAACGACGCGCGATCGTACCGCAAGGTTCAGCATGCACTCAGAATTACGTGGAAAAATACCACGTTTGTCGCAGCACCTTGGTGCTTCCAAGTTCATTGGTACAAAAAAGTGAATTGCTCCGGCTTCATCGCGAGTCCCGTGATCTGCCTTAATCTGTCTTGTACACTACTTCTTTTCAAATAGAGTAGTACCCGCTCGGAATCGGCTTCCGGCAACAGTTAAGTGACTCGATGGTTGCTGATTTTCTTCAAAACCTGTCACTAATGTTTGCTCAAGTTCGTTTTGGATATCGGTTCAATAAGGAAACAGAACCAATAATTAGGGTTTTTTGAAACGATATTTTCTAAATCTTCCGAAAAATTGGAAGTAAGTTTGAATAGGCCTAGACTGTTACTTAAGCAACGGAAACCTGAAAGTAGATCTGATCAATGCAAGCAAAACGTGCGATACAGAGCTCACTGTGGAAAATTGTCGGTGCAGTCTTTTCAAGCTCAATAAAAACACGGTAATAGTTAAAGCAAAACCTAATCCGGGAAATGTTCAAGTTGCTATATCTAATTAAGAAGCTTACCCTGGAAGATAGCTATAGCCAATTAATGGCGATAAATGCCAAATCTCGACGGTACACTTGATTGTGTTCGGTGGAGAAGGGGATTTAAGTAAGAAGGAAATGCATAACGGTAGTTTAGCTAACTGATCGAAAGGCTAAGTGGCTACTTGATATCTGAACCTTGATGGTTCTGCTAAGCATGCCATGGTTAAGTTACTGTATCCTGATAATCATCAGTTACGCATGACCGGTTGGAAGCTGAACCCGTCCTGCTAATCACTAGTGTAGGGCGAAAGCGCTTCTCGTACGTGATTTGATGATCACGGCTCGCTTGAATGGATCTATCAGGAAACTTGAAGAAAAACAAGGGGCAGCTAAAGAAAACTGCCGTTGCAAAACTGTCGGTTGAAGAGCCGCTACATCGGCTACTCCCTAGCAGGGTGGTGATAAGCAAACTTCAATCAGACACCTGAGGTACCGACTTTTGGAGACACCGCCTTGTGGTCGTACCTGTGGGGGAAAATAAACTATGTAAACTATATATACAAACTATAACTGTAACCACAAGGGCCCCTGCTTTTCGATGCACGTTGGTCTAGAGTGAATTTACCCGATGGTTACCTAATGATGTAAAGGAGGTGGATCCTCCATAAGCATATGTTGAACAGTTTTGTCCAGTTTATGATGCAAGGTGAAGGCTAATGCGTGAATGCATGACTGAATGAAGTATAAGCGGGAGATGAATTCTCCAACTGTTCCCTGGAATAGTTATTTTCCGGTTGGTGTATAAATGTTCAACGTGAGAAAGTAATGATGGAATTTAGTACGAGTATGAATGTATGGAACTGAATGTAGTGCCAACGTGCGGCAGAGGGAAGCTGTTTAATCTTGAGTCAAATTCTTAGGGTGGAAAGATTCGACGATGTCGCAATAACAGGGTGTCGCACGGGTGATAAAATGAGCAACGCCAACCTCGCACTAAGCCATATAAGCTACTGTTTATAAAAAATAATCTCTGTAGGATACAATTTGCGAGATGTACAATGTGGCAAATGATTGCCAATCGACAAATAGAAATATTAAGTGTCTTCCAATCTGTGTGTCGTTTATGTTGCCAAGATACCTTCTCAAGTCCTGAAATTCGAAATTTGAATTTGTTCTTGTTTGAATCTGTCAAAGAGTGTTGTCATAGTCGTGAGTTCATTCTCCCATAATTTTAAAAAGGGAATTATTTTTATACGTTTCTGTTTTGAATAAAAAATTTGAAATTGAAGAACAGTAAATTTGACAATTCAACCAAGACCTGTGGCTATAAGGTTTTTATTTAATTGGATATTGATATTTATTCATTGTTTTATACAATATTTACATGGAATTTGTAATCGTATTTTTTTACAGAATTCTCTGTAAACATTTGTAAGATAACGTATTCATATATAACACTCGGTGACATATTAGCAGTAAGCTAAGAAAACTACATTATAAATATTATATGTCACATTATGACAACTTATATTGTAGATTTATATAGTTTATTAATTATTAATTAATTAAGTGTCAATTGCCACCCAGCACGATCGTGCTGACGGTCGCTCATCACCGCTTAGTCACAGAAAACGCACCATTCCGTCAAGTGATAGTCACTGTTTAGTCACCGATTAGTACCCATCGAATCGGATTGGTGATTGTCGGTAATTCAAAAGAATTCCGCGGTAATCACCGTACTTTCTAGTTTATTTTTTTAACGGAAAAATACCTAGCCAACGTTAATACAACTACGTAACCTGTCTATTTATGATGATCTGATACCCCGAAAATAGTGAATTCACTATTTCCGAATATTAATATTCGAATTGATCGAGACGATATCGCGCAGTCTAATCGAAACTTTTCGCACAATCAGTTGCTCTACCCGTCGTTTCTTTACCTTATTTTCATGATTCTTCCTGAATCTTTATATCTTGGTGTCTCATATGTCACAATCAGAAATAAATAAACTTGGGTTAATCTCGTTTCGAACGATATTTTGCATCTATTTTCACCCAATGACACTAAACTATGAACGAATAAGAAGGCATGACAAAACAGATGGAAAATGTATTTACAAATTACAGTTTGCAGAAAATGTTTTGTTTTTTCTCATAAGTTTGTTATTTCACGGACATCTGAAAATGAAGAAAGAGGTTTGCAAATCTTGCATAACGTTTTAATCAATATCAGATGGAATCGAACAAATATTCAAGCTGAAATCATCAATGTTATTCATAGAAATCTTCCTGTTTAAATAAAGTGTTACATTTAAAAAATGTAATATCCATGTCTGGCACTATGCATAAACTAGGACTATTGACAGTGCTTTGTCGCAAAATGTGAATTAAAAATCTAACTAGCCACTAAACCCAAACCATAATAAAGCAGTATTATAAACTTTATCATAGGAAGTCTACCATGGAAATAACTACCGTGGACACTGAACACTTTTCTCAGAGAAAGGGCAATTTTCTAAGGAGTCCGTCAAAGATTGCATCGTTCTTTGAATCCATCTTTGCATCCTATCCTTTGTGATGTCCAAATCAGCGAAAGCAACTCCTTTTTTCTTACTGTGTCTACCTATCAATTAACGATTGCATAATAATTACCGGAAATTAACTTAGAAATTTTTGCGCTGCACAATCTCGTCCTGCCATATGTGCCTCTGTGGTTTGTACAGAAGCATAAATTGTCGGCCAGCAGAAGTCTGTACATGACTCGGACACATTGTACAACGAAATCAGCACCTACGCGTGAAGGATCTTAATATAAAACATAGTAAAATTATTAAATTGATACGCACCAGATCTCCCTAGACGGATTTATCTTCCATTTTCTCTATCAGATCATTCAAATCTGACAGACTTTTCGCAGGTATTTGACAGTTGAGGATTGGAAAGTCGTTCCTGCTTTTCAAGAAATCAACTGTCTGATTATATTTTCGTTTCTGCCTTTCGGCATTAGCAACTATCTGCACGGTTAACTCTTTCATTGCACCTGTTGGAATGAGTTTAGTTGTTTTTGAAAAAGTTATTAGCTTACTAAGTAGGCGGTTGATTCCCCTAATACCTCTATTTCGACACCTTTAGAGAGATCTGGTTGTTGCAGTTTCCTCTATTGTTGAGGAATCGATCTATACTCAAAAGTGATGAGTGGAATCCGAGTAAAATAATCAAAGGAAAACAAATAATTATTTACCAACAATGGCTAACATGCTTGCGCTTGTGCTCTTCGTTGAGAGGAAATGCTAGTGGATCTTAAACACAACAATACATTACAATATAGTGTTATTAAATAATAGTAATTTATACTATTATAGTTTATTACTAATTAATATTAAAGAATTGAAGGTCCAACATCCCGGAATTCAACCTTCGAATCACCCTGATTTACGATGAATTTTGCTTGTATTAGACCCAAGTGATGGAGTCTTTAGCATGTGACTTACGTATTGTTTTTGTGCGGTCAAGCAAAACACAGACCTGAAACTTTGTAAAGTTACAGCCTTCTGTACAATGATTTTCTTCCTTAGCAGTTGTGTACTTCGTCCTTTCTACTTGGCTTTTCCGAAAAAGCCACTGCTAATCCATGCTGGCAGAAAACGTTTTTCGCTAACAGGCTTGCTGGTTCAGGGATGAGCAGTGTAAGTCTTTTGCACGTCTGATCCTGAAAATAGCTCATTTAACTTCAGGTGAGTTTACACAGAACAGGAAATGGCCACAGGAAATCGAGCGTCCAGTTTGTTTGGTGATATGCACAGGTTTGGTACCAACTCATCTCACTTGCTCGGCAAGAGACGTTAAGGTACGCAAGCGTCCAAAAGGTGCTTTAATGGGAGAGCTAAATACATGCTCAACCCAGGAACTACTGCGTCCCACCTCTGATATAGGGCTAATTGGAAGGTTTAAACTGAAGGTAGTTCTATTAGCTCTTCTGGCAATCGGTTCCATAGGTTTACTACCCAATTACTGAAGAAATGCGGCCTTGTTACTATCCTTAGTATCTTACAATGACCCATTTTTGTTGAATAGAGGTCTTCCTAAAATAGGTTCTCCAGGCCTATGCCTGGTAAACCCTTCATTATTTTGAAGGTTTCAGTGAGTTTACTTTGGAGTCTTCTTTTCTTTAGAAAGAAAAACCCCAGATCATGAAGTCTCTGATCATACGACTTCCCCCTTTGACCTTCAATCATTCTTGTAGCAAGCCTCTAAACACCCTCCAAGCAGACAGCATCTTTTTCAAGAAGGGTTACCATGTCTGCAAGCAGTAATCGAGATGAACAATATCGCTTTCTACAGAGGCACCAGCACCTCCGGTTTTCTGCAAGACAGTATTGACCTCAGTTTAAAGAGTTCTCTGAGAGCTTTTTTGCAACTGCTGTGCATTGCTCGGCCCAAGGGAAATCTTGAGTGACACCCATATCCCTAGCATTACGTAATGGGGAATGCCATTGAACCCCGGCACTTTATCGCGTTCCAGAACTCAGATCACCTTAGGGATTTCCACCTCAAAAGATAGGTCTTTGAGATAAACCCTGGGACGTGTGCCGGAGTGGCTGTGTGAGAAGCCGACGCTGTTAACCAGCCTAACTGCTTAGTATATAGGACATCGCCGTTGATTATGAATGGGCTAGCTGTTGGCTTCGTAGATCTTTTTGCTCAAATCCAAGGCTTTCCTATTGGTAACTCGGATGAGATGGAACAAACTGCAGGAATTTCATATAGCGGCAGCACGTTCAACCTCTGATGTGTGCTGAGTTCACCAAATTTTGCGGTTCCTGTGTAGGCTTAAGTTAATTTGGGTTTCGTTAAGAAACGTGTTCCATTATGCTTGCTGCCAGTCGGAACTGACCAACGTCGATCAAGGAGGAGTAGAGACTACACAAAACTCCAGGGTGTCACCACACGATCTGTAAGACCACAATTAACTACGTCAGAGGAATGCAGACCATTCCAAATAAACGACCAATGCTGATTGATGTTATCGGGTGGGCTTGGTTCTAGCTTTTCAGCTATCGCGTTTTGGGAGATAGAGAAGCTGGTTTGGACAGCTTATCGCTGTACAACCGTCGTTGTATCATGTTCTTAAAACGTCCGCTGCAGGGCATGTACAGCTTGACGCATACTAATGCGTGGTCGGATTCGAGGTGAATACTCCAGTACGATCGGCAGCCTTGTATGCAGCCCCAACATTTGTGACTTCCAGTGAAGTGATCTATCTTCCTCCGTCGCGGACTCGAGGAGAGCGGACACCAAGTAGCCTAGCGGAATATCTGAAGTTCGTACTGGCGAGGATTGAGCGGTGGTTAGGACATAGAGCCAACAGCCGTTTCCTGTTTCCCACGTGGCAGGAATTTAGTTTGGAAGGACCCCCCATATTAACCTCACTTGAGGTTAATCGGTCTACTACAGCATTCATATTTTCTGCTCAAATCACGATATCAGCCCAATTAGCTTTACGTATTAGCTGATATAGTCAAATCCAGTCTTTGATAAGTACTGAAACTAAACGTTTCAAAGAAAAAAGAACAAATACCAACCATATGGCTGCAATAGGTTTTAACTTCTAATGTATCTAACCAATCGTTGGAATGGAAGTGTTTTCGCGAGAATTCTGCAAGCTAGCATACTGGCGTCATTAGGGCCTTTCATGTATTGGACTGTTCTCTTGTTCAACTATAAAATCCCATTTTGTCGCTCTGCCACTTCGACAACCGTTCTTTCGTTGAATTTACATTTACCAGAATATTAGCATTATAATTTTAAATTACCTAACAGACGATCCATGCTGACAAGTTAAATATCCTCGATTGCTCAAGTTTTGAAAGAAACTGAAGGCTCGCACTTACATCACTTTACTCTCCCACGGGAGTGGCGGCTGATTGTTCTATAAGACGACAAGTAAATCCAAGTTTGACGGTTTTTTATGAAATGCTACTGATCAATGTTGAAAATAGCCTGTCATTTGTCACATTCTTACGCTTTGCGTTATTAATAATTAACATCAAACGGTGTCGAACAAAAGTGTAACTCGCTCCTAAATGGCAACATCAAGATACCACTTACTGCTGACAGTGATGATTTTTCGATTGTGTGTAGATGGACATATCCTTCAAAGACAGTGACAGCGGTGATGTGTGCTTATCGATACTTATCTTAAATTTTGATTAGAATTTGAACGCCTTGGGGTTCCTTAAATTTTTAGTGATTTCTAAACTCAATGTTGCACTTATCGTTTTAAATTTTGCTTCCTGGGAATTATGGCGTCCGTCAAAAAAACTTTAGAGTTGTCCAATAAATAATTATACATGATTATTTAGTCTCTTTAAATTTTGCTGTAAACTGCCAATTGACCTATGGTAGGTTTACCAACATCTTTGTGAGCGTTCATTTTGTGAATGATATTGTTCGTTGGTGGTGACAACCAGTGTTAAACAAGAAACTTGATTTACTGTGTAGAATTCAATGTATTTTCCGAGCTAATCGCACATACACACACACTTCCAGGTGTGCTGATTGTAGTGTTTACTGAAAAAATCCGATGCCGAACAAAAAGTTCACGTACGGACGATATCTTGTTCTATGGAAAATAATATTTTTAGCTTTAATCTTATTTGAACGTTGTTTTTTAAAGTGTCCATATCCGCGAAGTTCATGTTTATATGCATCCCCTGGGGTAAATACATTACCTGTGTGTATAGGCTGTGATGAGTGTGAGGTATCCATCAGTTTAATTTAATGAAGTTATCTGTGACAGTTTGTTTGAAAATGTTAGGCTTCTATAAATTCGTCGAGCTTGATTGATATGTTAAGCTATAGGTTAGTCCATCGGTGACCATTTTTGTGGAGAAAATTTTCTATATTATTGAGGAAACTAGGGATTGTATCTTTCAAAGTGATTGGATTTCCATACAATCCTTGAATAAACTTGAACTTTGCCTAAAACATATCTTACATATGCATTTCTCGAGATATTTTGACGCGATGTTTTATGTATTCTAGAGGGTCACTTTAAAGAATATCATTTGATGAGGAACAAAAGTCCCATTCATATATTACTGGAGTCCTATTTAAGATTTTTTGAAGTTCTATGGGGGCTCTATCCATTTCCAGCTTAACTCAGATAGGGATTCTGTCGGAACTCTCCTATCTTCAGTCAAATATTTAGATCACAGTACCCTTGCAAGCCCAAGCTAGCACCGCTGGATCAAAGGGCCTATAGTATGTGGTCTTCTCTGCACAATCCATGAAGGTATTCATCCAGAGGCCGCTTGAAAACAGCGTTGATCATCTCTACCACAACGGTCACTGGAAGTGAATTCCAGAGAGTTGTCAACCTCCCTGAGATTCCGTAGGCCGGCGGCAAACCAATAGCATGAATTTTCTGAATCGCGAGAGAGTGCCTCTGTGTGCGTTGCTCTGATCATAGAGAGAAGTGATGCTGTAATTCTGAGCGCATATCGCCCCTCAGAATCATCGTTAGATCTTTAACTCGCCGATGGGCAACTGGAAGGAAATCAGTGAAATTCCAAGAGCGCTAAAGTAGCACTGATTTAGAACATGAATGAAACTTGCATTGAGCTGTATGGGACCGTAGTTCAGAATCATCTAAATGATTATTTCATTGTAAAAAGACAACTGACGTTACACTAATTATCCACGTTTACACTAATTCTTGTCCACTGTTCTCGCATAGACCATGAGATTTTGAAGTTTAACATCAGTGTTCCTGAAATTTTATTTTACACCACTAACCGTATCACATTACCAATGTATCTTCCTTAAAAAGCGCCATAATTATTCCTCAGAAATAAAGAGAAGAAGTATTAAAAAATAAGAAAAATACATTATCAAAAACGCAAAGTATGAAAGTTTATAATCAACCAAGTAAACTGCACCTCCTGGTGTACTCTCTTTATTTTCTTTGAACCAATGTAACTTATTCCTTCATTTCTTTATCAAAAGGTTTACTTAACTTGTACTTCACTAGAAAACGTTTTACATACTCTATCTCGTCTGTGCTTAATTCAGTTACTCACGCAATGAACGGTACTGACTTTCAGCCTGAAAATCCACCTCAGTTCAATGCCAAACTCATAGAAACAATGACAATGGTTGTGTTCTTGAACTCGGAATGTTCTGGTTAGGCATCCGTAGAGTGTCCAACGTAATCTGCTGCTTTATCTCCTTGAAAATTTCAGTGATACTTAAAGTAGTACGCAAAATTATGTCTACATTCTTAAAAAAAGTTATATTAGCTACATTCTATCATTTATCAAAAGCAAAAGATTCTAAAGGTTTCCACCACAAGCTTTTGCTACATGGGCTGCAAAAATGAGAAATGGGTGATTATTAACTCAATACCGCAGACTTGATTTCTCGGTTTATAGATAGATTGATGCGCTCTGATTTACTGGAAGTATCTAGAGGATAAATTGAATAGCTTTATCTTAAAGGAAGGTAAAACCATGTTATCCACAAAAACATCTAAAAAATACATTAAAATTGGCGTAGAAATTGGAATAAACTTACTCCAAATCTTTTTGTCATGTTTCACCCTAGAAAGATTTGCACAAAAAGCTGGTACAACGTAAACTGCTGCTACTTAAGCAAACATTGGATACGGAAACCCCAGGAAAAATCACCCATTTCTTGTGAGTATGGTGTTCATCCAGTCATATTAGGATGCCTCTAGCTTTTGCCTTGCAAACAGAGTATCTAATTCTGCTCAACCCCTCCGTCGTTAAAAAAATAAAGGCACAAAGATATGTTGTGAGTTGCAAACATCTAGCTGAATGATCACAAGTCACCGCTATTTTGGCACTTTTATCATACTAGGATTGGGCCCCTATGCATTTATTAAGAGGAAAAGTTGGAGAAAAAAAGTTAAGAACATCGACTTGCACCGCTTTCTCTGAATAAATTTACTGCATTTGAACACTTGCGTACTAAACTCAATGCTATCATTTGTATGGACCTAAAAGCAGTAAATGTACACCATGACAAGATTTCTAGATTACCTCCAATCATATGTGCAATTTCATATCTATATTTGAAAATATAACCGCAACCAAATAAAAATCGGAAATGCGAAAGTTAATTAAATAATTTGGAATTTTAATGAAAATATATTAGAAAAACAGCTGAAAGTAGTTTTGCTCAGTTTATACAACCGTTAACAATACAGTTTCATGTGGTGGTTATGTTTGCTGTCTCCTGACTATCCATTTGGATAAAAGGGCAGTTAGAAGATTGGAATTTTAAGAGCAGAGTCAAAGAGAGGACAGGGAGACTAAGGCTGCAATCATAACAAGTGAATGCAAGAAGAGCAAATGTGAACAAAAAGCACGTTTACCCATGATGAAATAGAAAAGTTGATGTAAATGTTTAGGCACAAAAATGGTACAAATGATTAATAAAACTAACTTCATCCAGTTTGTTCGAGCAGTTGAGAAACCAGTATTTTTGGAGTAAAAAGCAGAGGGACTTCCATGCGGCAAATATTATTTTTAATAGCATTTGCACACCAGGTCTGTGAAAATTCTTCTGAAAATTACAGAGATTATTCGTGATGGTTGGAAAACTTTTACATCAAATTGCAGAGCCGCTTTCTGAGAGTAACTTAAAGTTGTATGGATTGTTTGACAACAATATATGGTAGACCTTTGGTATTAATCTCCGGTTTCTCCCTCACATTTTGGACGGAATGTGAAAGGTTTTCAAGTAAACTCTTTGTGAGTAACTGAAAGCAGTCGGCAAGATCGATGTGGTTTAATAAGATAGTGGTATGAATTCAGACTATAGACAATTATTGATGGTATCCAAGTTAACTTGATTAGTACTCATTCGAACTTTCAATTCACAAGAAATTTTGTTGAGTGGATCGCTACTAGAATTTTCCGTACAACGTTTATATTTATTCTTCTCTTTTCAGAAATTAACTAAAGTTACGCAATGAAAAAAGTTTGTCGAAGGCAGACTCTGTTTGGGGAAGCAAAGGAAACAAGTGCAGTATTTTGTATCGATAAATCAGGAAGCATTTATAAACTATGGGATATTGTGTGCACACATTTGGTTGAACATCTCTGCAAAATGGCATTACGCGACAAGATGGCAAAGTTTAATGTTATAGCCTTCGATGATCAAGTAGGCGTATCTGTTTCATCCTATTCCCTTATCACCTTAACAGGTTGAAAATTTTCGAAGCAAAATGTCCCGAATTTCATCTCAGTCTATATTTGAGTTGAGAAAATGGTTTCAACTTATGTGTCACGGCTCGACTAGCTACTTATTGCCCGCATTGATGGCCTCATTTGGGTTCGTATCAAACAAATGTGTCTATCTCGTCACAGATGGTCTAACATCAACGGTATGTGGAAACAAAAACCAGCCTTCCTAACTGATTATTTACAGGAAAGCCCGCAACTATTTGTTCATCTGCCAAGAATTTGTAACGGAAGACCGCTGCATTGCATCCTGCTGACAGAGGAGTCCACGGTGAACGTTGAAGCAATCCAGTTGATGGCAAAACTAACATCACTCACTTGTTGTTCCAATAGTTCCCTCCGACTTGTCCGGGTGACGTACAATGGGGCTTTGATTCAGATCTCTCCCGATTTTTGGTGTCCCCGAATACCGGCTCATTTGTACGGAAATCCGGAAGTGTGTTTTACTTACATTATGAATACGTGGTTGAATCAAACTCGAGAACGTCCGATAGTAACAAAAAAAGATGCTACAATAGAAACCGATGCGTTGGATAGTCGACTAGAAAAGAGTAAGAACAATATTAAGCTATTCTCATGTTACTCTTGAAAGAGTTTAGGTTTTACTTCATTTACAAATTCCCAATTTGGCAACCAGTAATTTTCCTTCCCCAGGTTGAGATCATAGAATATATACTGCTTCACCTTACATTATGCTGTGCTTTACTCCTATCGCTTACATCTAGTCATGGTGTAATCGTCCACGGAAACTGTCTTCCAATGCTTACAAAGCACTGCACAAAACATGATTACAGTTTCCGCCCATTAATTTCCTCTTTATCATGCTATCGATGGTCTTTATAAATAGGTGATACATAGATCTCTTTGCTATGCTAACCTTCCAGAAATGCCAGAATAATTATGTCAATCATTGTAGTATAGCATCGTTGAAACAAGTATGTAGCATTTGCAGAAAATGAATGAAATCCAGTTGACGAACAAATCAGAGATAGTTACAAAATTAAAATAGTCCACAAGGCCTGAAGCCAGTGAAATTCCATAAGTTCTAAAGAAGTTAATACGTGAAGGCTTATTCAATTAATTTGTCCACTGTTCAATGTTATAAGGCGGTTGAATTGACGTATTAGATCGTAACGACCGCAAAAGGGAACCTGATGGATTGTAAACTGACTTGCATTTTGTGATCAAGTTTACTTGCTTTGTCTGTTATGAACGTTTGATAATCCACTTTTTCATTTAGCATGAAACTCCAGCTCCATGGCGTTTACCCGAAGAACGGGGTAGCCACGCTGATTGCTCTGAATGGCAGTTGGTCATAAATACCTTCAAACATCCTATTGCAAACAAGACTTATAAATAATTTTTGCACCAGTTCAGTTTATACAGAAAGTTCAATTCAGTGAAACAAGTGGCTGGATATGCCAATCAACCAGTCTGAATTACATTTCTATAAGAGCTTATTCCATCAATAGTTCACAAGCCTTTGACTCCCCGATATATATAAATCCTTGGACAGAGTAACAACGATATATTATTTTTGTAGCGCTGTCCAACAATTCAGTTGCAGTTAATCCTCAACGGCGATTTGGGCAGCGGTAAGGCAAAGTTGCTAGCCGTCAATTTGCTCCAGGAGATCGCTTCTTGGAACGCCACCACAGCTTAACTTTCCCTTCGTTTGTGACCAAACGCAGCTCTTTTAACGGCCACTATCCCTTTAGTGTATGCTATATGTACACTCATTTATTTGATAAAGAGTAGATACTAGAAGACATAGTAGAGATTGCTTTGTATTGCATGCAGCCACAGCCAATTGGATTCCGTGCTTATGCGTGTCTGGAACACCGGCGGAGGTTTATTTACGGATATTACTTCAAGGGCACATGAAGAAGAACTGACCTAAATGTACCCACTATTCCGACGGTTATCACTCGGGCAACAAAAGGTCTAATCCATTTGCTGTGAGTAAATGCACAAGCTGCCTTAGTTCTATTCGTGCGCATGCCTTCATTTTGAGTCTGAGAGAAATTATCAGATGTTAAAAAAGAAAATATTATAGAGATCAATATATTCAAATGGGAAACTGATGGTATGTATTCATCGAACTCCTGAAAGTCAGTAAGTTAAGGCGCTCCAGTAAGCGTTTAAAATACGGAATCATTCAGTAAATGTGAACTATTTAACAACTATTACTACCCTATTTTACATCTTAGTTGATCTTAGCCTGTAATTATCATCAAAATCATTTGTACTTCCTGATGACCAGAAAACCAATATACCATTTTTCGTGTATTCTTCATGCACTCTCATAAATTAAGATATACACATATATTTCACACACACCTGAGTCCAGACTGTGTCAAACAAACTACATAACAGTAATCTTTATAAAACAAAACGTTCTATGATTGGCCAATGGGCGAAATACTGTCAGTTTGCCCAGACTCTATGAGTGAATTGTCTTGGGAGTTCACAAATGGAGCCTTGGACAAGCCAAAGCTTGATACCCGCAAAACAGCAAGTCAGTGTGCGAAAACTGCAATCCATTGGGACCGGTGTCTAGTTCATCGGATTATACGGCGTTTGAACAGGACTATAAACTGCAATGACCAATGGCGGTTGCGACTAGTATCACTTCCAGGATTTGCTTATTGTGTTTCATTGCATTTAAAGACATCAATATAAGGGGAATCGGCACACTGTTACGGAGCCAGGTAAATACAAGCGAACCACAACCAGATTGGGGTCTCTGTAAAATTTACATAGATAAAATAAATCAATTATGTTTTGGGGTAAATTACGGAAGATAACCGTTTCGTATTTGAATTGCAACCTCTGTGGGATTCAAACCCATGTATCGACGCCGCTTGCGTATGCTACACCACCAGAGCTGCCTGACTAAGAAATAAACACCAATGAATTAATAAGTGCGAAACGATTAATACAAGCAAAGAATTAAATCATCTCATTTTATGGACCATTTAATGTTGCGTATTTCTCGAATGATCCCTATGATAATAAATAAAATGTTCATGTTTTTTGTGAAAAGGATAGTGGTAAAACATTCTTTTTAAGATTGCACATCAGTTTCATTCATTTGTTTCAAGTAGCCTCGATTCGGAATTTAGCTTCCCTCGGTATATCCCCTTAGCGTGATATGAAACATGAAGGTTTTCAATCCGGTTTTTCAGATCCAATTTTACGAATTTCTTCTCCTAGAAATACATTCCAATGCACTGAGTATTGGTAGAAAAAGCCTCACTCACATCCCATCCACCAGCCAAACCGATAACCGGTCTGCATGTACGACTACTTCTGGCTTCGCCAGTGATTTACCCACTACAGACGTGGAGCAATACAGAGACGACAATGTGATAACGACTAGCCACAAGTCGATACCGGACACAATGCATCATCACCAACGGGGAGCAACATGTCTTTTCGATCCGGAATGTTGTGTGTGCAATTCAGGTGAATGTCGAACAAGTCGTTGTTCAAGTCAATCCTGCACACATTCGGAGCCGATGCCACACAGTCGCTATCAAACAGCGCGGTAGGTGTGCACCCGAAAAAATATTTGAAAGAAGAACTTAGAAAGATACATTTGTTTTTTGAGTAAGCGCATTAATGGTTTGTAAAAGCTGACTAAAATAATGCAGTCTGATGGACATACGTGCGACCAATAATTTGCACGAATAAAGAGCAAAGGAGGTTAGAGCCAAGAGAGCATTTAAGTGACAATATTGTCAAACATTTGAGGTAAGACACGCAAACCAGTTGCTCGTCTGAAAATGATGTTAAAGTACATTTTCCGTATAATCTACATGTGCTGTTGATTACTCGAGAACACTTTAATTTTAAAAGTTTATGTAGAAAGAATACGAACCCACTTACATCGAAACCGATTAGGAAACGGTAATTTTACGTATTGAAGTACCATAACGTCGCATTGATGTTTTACAGGTTACAATCGCCAATTTTGCTGTAACCGACGAAGTATCGGAGATTATTAGTCAGCGATGACCGTTTGTAAACGGAAGTTCAATGGAGCGCTTTTGGGTTCATTACGCGTACGTAATATCTTATCTTTTTACTTGCAGTGTTGAGTTTCTGGTTAATCGGATGAACCAAATACATAAGATTCCGATGATTTCTCTCTCTCCGTCTAATATTTAAGTCCTATCTTTTTAATACAAATTCATTTCTAGGGTATTCATTCATGGTCGATCTGAATTTGATTGGTGGAAAGATGATCCTCGTTACGCGCCATCAGCTGGGACACTCCTACTAGGGAGAAGGGTTCTGGCACCAAATCAATCCAAGGGTGGCTCTCTGTTTTTGGCCACAGTTCTTTCACAGGTGAGACTATTTATACAAGCTGAATACCAAACGGACTAACGAGATACGTACGGTTTCAGCATGCTGTTGACATATCTACACACGAGGAATTCGTGAAGATTTGATCGTTATCCTATACTGAGTGAAGATAACCGGATGACGCATTATTGAAAGATAATTAAGGCAAAGGTTATTCTTTACTTGGTTGTATTCTATCAGCTTTTTTCAAATGAAATTGACACTGGTTCTGTCTCTGAGATCGCGGTTTCGAAATCTAAACTTGGCTGTGTGCTGTGTGAATAACAGTAAACAAGACAGAATCACATTCACTCAGTTACTTGTGAATAATGTTGCGGGCCGGGAAATATTTATTTGTTCAGATCCTGTTATTAGAAACAGTTAGTCAGTTTAGTTAAGTGCGACAGCCGGGAAAAAAAGACTCAGTTGACTTTCCATTAGGTTTGTTAATTCATTTGCATCGAAATAGGTTCAGCATGTAGATCCAGGCAGATGTGTCCCAATTAAACCTGTTTGACTAGATTTTATTCTATTGCCCGTGGTGCATAGTAAACTGATTCACGATATCTGAGAAAGGTATCTGAACCGAACTGAATAATAAATTCTTTTCCGCATAGTTGTTGGCACAACGCATCACATGCAATGGGTTCTGGGTTCAGATTTTGAGTCAGAAGATTAACCCGTAATGCTGCTGCAAAGAGCGACACCCGGTGCCCCCGCTTGTCCAGTGCAGGGTTTATAGAGTGAACTGAGGATTGTGCGTGAATGCATGCAGCAAGTTACCAAAGTGTTCTCAGTGGGAATATTTACCCGTAATACAGTTCTCTATATGATAAAATCGCTTTGAGTAAAGGTGTTTCATTGAGGAAACTGGTCCTGTTAGTGAGAAAAGCATCAATAAATGTTTGAATATTTAATGTTTATTATGCTGCTAGAGTGTTTTAGTGTTATATGTTATTTTTTACCAATTAATCCAAATTTCAGAATGTAAATTTTGTTTGAATTGTTCTATATTTCTCGGTTGCCAAACAAAGATGAAGCACAATATTACCAAGGAGTAAAGTCGGAAGAGGTAAAGTAAACAATGAAGAATAATTCTGAACATGGACTTTTCAAATTAACTAAGAATGATAAACGATCGGCTCTTCACACAAATTATCAAGTCCGCACGTTAAATTTGTATCACTTTTCAAAGCAAATAATGTGATGACTTGATACCTTGATTAAACAACGGTTTGGGTTTGAGAAGATTTTCAAATAACCATTTTAACAATGTGCTTCTCACTGTTCTGGTTATTGGTCCAGTCATATTAAGCTTTATGAACCCAATACGTTGGATTTCCAGTACTTCCGACAAGTTACAGTGAATAAACGCTAAACAGTGAAAAGCAATTTTTATTTGCCAAATGCAAAATAAACGCATGTGATAAAGAGCTAATGCGACAGGTGATTTTTCAAGTCAGTTATGACAGTTTTACGGTTTACTAAGATACGAGAAAAATAAAGGATGATGCTGTTTGGGTATATGGTGAAACGTGCACAATGCATCCTAACTTTAGAACGCGTGCTTCAATACGACAGATATAATGAGATGGGCTTGCACGTAGAACTCTTCGTTTGGCAGTGTATGGCTGATCAATGTCAAATGAATCAAAATGCTTGTACAAAATGAAATCAACCAAAACGGTCTTGGATATGCCACTGCAACGGAAAAGAAGTGTATGAGGTCTGGAAAAGAGATGAGTCTTTCTTTCTCCTTTAGAAAGTACTGGGGCCAGTACAACTAGTGTGGAAAAATGCAGAATGCCACAAATTTAGGACTTACATTTAGGAGAACGTTGAGCGTTTCAAGTCTTAGAGCGCAGAAGGATAATCCAGGAACCCATATGTAAATGTTTTCAACGTGCTTAGATCAACAAAGGTTATGCCACAAAGTTACTCCAAGATATTTAACAGATTCAGCCTAAGGGATGATGTTACCGTTAACAGAAATTTTATACTAATTAATAAAAAAGTTTTGGTGTTAAGTGATTGTGTTGAGGCTGAAAGGAACATCTAAACATTTATTGACATTGAGCATCAAATATTCTGTAGTAGAACAAAGTCGTGGCCACGAAAGATCATACAAACGCATATATCTTTAGAGGGCAAAACCCTTATCACCTGCTATTAAACGTGAGCTACATCGACCGAACGGCATCTATGCTCGCACTCTCGTACACAAAACATCTGCCGGTAGAACTAAAGTACCATCGAGAAATTTGGTGATCAAACGTCGATCGTTTCTCAACCAACAATAGACATTGAGGAGCTAGATAGACCATTTATGAAGGATTCAGTAACAGGGAGACGAAACCGACCATCGACAAAACAGACATCGACCTCAAAGGTACAAAATAATTCATTATTAAACAAGAGGATGTTCCAAAAAAGTTGCTAAATCACAAACCCAATAAATAATCCGATCCCGACTGGTTGGATGCTACCATCCTCAAGGAAGGCACTCGCACATCTTCATCAATACTAACAGTTCTGTTTAACCAATGTTTCGGAACCGGCATTATACCATTCCATCACTCCGGTGCCTAGCCAAGGAAGCTCAAAGTTCCGTCCCATTCCATGTACGGCTGTTGTGTGGAAGCTATTTGAGAAGTTGATCCTCCAAGGAATACCATTTCAGCGGGGTGTGCGGTACCCTAACCAATTTGTGTGCCGCTGCTATCGCTCCACACTAGATTCCCTAGATTCTCAGGTTTACTATATTCTCTCAGTAATCGATGGAAATAATGAAGCTGTCAGCATATTTCTAGGATTACAACAACGCCGTCATTTGTGTTGTCAGATATAAGTTGTTGAATATGTTGTCCTCCACGGAATATCGCACATCATACATGAATTACTCACAGGATATTTCACAAATCGATCACACGTTTCATTGGTTGTTCCCTGAACTCTACACTAGATGTACTACAGGGTATCATTCTGGTCCCAGTTTTCTTTTCTATTTATATTTCATTCGTGCCCACTTTTAGAAATTCTTTGCTTATTAAATGTTCAAAATTTGCGGTCAGAATTGTCCACCGTCATGCACCTATCACCTCTACCATTCAATTTGGCCTTTCTAATCTTGCTGAGTGATACACTGCCCATAACTTCCAATCCCCCTGAATAATGTTCTCACTCCTTAAAAGGAGGCGCCATGTACATCGCTTAGAATACTGTCCCACGATAAGCATACGTGAAGATACTATTATCCAAACCGTAAATGTTGGGTATCTCAGTGTGCTAATCCGCCAAAGTGCATGCTGGACTGAACAAGTTATTTCAGTTATTGAAAAGGAAAGAAATTCAATTAGATCCTAAGCCTGAAAGCTCTTTCCGTTCGACGCTTCTTGATCCACCATTTTTGTTTTGCTTGCATATTGTCCCTTTGACTATACTGGTTCCCTGCAATCTTCTCAGGGATGTTAGAGAAGTACTTTATTTCTCTTTTCAGGTTCATCGGAATTTCCCCTGCATTTCTGTCACTTCATCTTTTCGAAACATAAAAAATTCATGTCTTTCGTTATCCATATAAATCATAAACAACTATTCGCATCCGTTACAAACATACCTCATAGTGTGTGTCCTATTCTTCGATCCTATCCCGCTATAACTATATATGTTCTCTCATAAATGCCTACTGGCCTTCTATGATGCCCCCTCATCTCGCCCGTTTTCTTACTCATAGAGGACACTTCGTTTCCGAACTAAACTCACTCATATCGCAAATTGTTTTGTTTTGTTCATACTTTCCACAATTCCGGTGTAATTTTGTTTGCTTATTAGTTCTACTTTGACTACTTGACTGCTGAATATTCACTCGTTTGGGTGCATACAACATATACTTGGCTTGAATTTAACCAAACATTTGATTTAGACAGTCTGAAAGTTAGCGGAAACTGTCAGAATCAGTCAAGGAACAACCACCTAACACGTCATCAGCATACCTGCACACGATAAAGTTGGGAGGAATGGAAAAGTTGTTAATGTACATCGAAAAAGTAAATGGAGAAAAAATAGCATCCTGAAAAACTTCAGAGTTCACATCCAGCAGGGAGAAGAATTACCATTGTAGAAAGTGAATTACGTCCTATGTGAGAAGTAATTGATTAATATATTCAACACATCAGGTGCCAGGCCGCATGGTTTGGTTAGCTTTGTATACACTGTTATAAATTAAGAAAACCAACTCCAACTGATGTATTTACAAAGGTCGTGTGAAGGCCTACAATTATCACTTGCGCTGTGAACCTTCGAGTTAGGAATCGAAAATATATCCCGCAAACTACACGGTTGTCGGTCAACCGTCTGAGCGCATGACCACACGAAGTAAAACTGATCTTCAATACGATATCTCGAACTAAGATAGGTTGTGGTTAGCGTTTTAGCACTCATTCCTCAGGTTCGTGGTGAGAATCCTGGCAGGGACAGGGATATTGTGCACTGCCAATCATTTTCAAATAGGAAGAAAAGACTACTCGGTATTGTTCCATACAAACTGCGCAAAATGTACCTTGCATATATGAATAATGAAAGAAATCCAAAGAAGTGAAACCTCCATTACATCACACAGACCTTTTGGTTGTGAGTTAGTATAAAATAAAGGGGGAAATATTCAATTTAACCAGAAAAAATGCCTCAAGTTTAGTATTTCCCTAATTTGTTCCCAATTTCTGATGGACGGTGTTGCTTGACCGCTATGTAAAGTAGTAAGCAAATACCTTCTGGTTGGCAAACCATGTTTCGTTGCCCCCTTTTGCATCGGTGTATTTTGCACATAATAATCAGAAAGAGTTCCACATGATCTTGTAATTTAGTTGACGGCAAATTAATTGCTCTCCAGTCGATAATTATTATTTGCCATTGTTTCTACTAGTATAACCACTTTGGGTGTTCACATCGTCTTCTTGGCCAATGATATTACCTCGAAAATAGAAGTGATTATGAAGTTCATACAGAAAGAAAGCTATTTCCAAATATCAGTGCAAATTCAGTGTACATTTAAGTATGACTGATTGATTTTAACGGACTCACAAACTCATCAAACCCTTTGGATCTAAAGTACATCATGCTTCATTGTATACCAAGTGCAAATATTTTGTGCCCTTTTTGAACAGCTTACATCAAAGAAATTCCTAGTGAGCTTCGAATCACCGGAAAGCAAGATACCCCAGAGGGAAAATGTCCAAGAACAATGCGCTGCAGATCTGATTTCATTCCTGGACTACTACCGACATCCGATTGAACAAAATGATTTCGTTTTGGTGCCAAGGTCTTCCTTGGTGTCAACAGAAAATTTAGTACCAAATGAGACACGATTTAGCGATTCCGGTTGCTTCTTGGAACCCTATATTTTGGCTCAAGTTGTTTCCGGTTTTGAGAGTCGTGGTCTCGTTCGAGGTAAGCAAGTGACACTAAACAGGTTTGGATGTAAATAATAATGAGTTACCTGTTGAGTTTTCTTGTGGACCCGACTGTTTTTATTGCATCAACAGGCTACTGGAAGTGCAAGGTCCCTCAACACGACAAGAATAACATGTAATGAGATAATCTTTCATATTCAACGAAAGTATCACAGGTGACCACCAGTTTACAGTTCCTGGTGACAGAAAGGCTGATGTAGCATGCAAATCAGAACAAGTAAGAGAAACACTGAGGTCAGATATAGGAGATTTACCGGGATCGTGCCGGTTCCGGTCGATTCGTTTTGTTCAATGGCCGTTGCCATGGGATAGGCTAGATGCGCGATTTGACATCTAGTGTTGTGTTGTTATGAGAAACTGGATTATTGGTAAAAACAACAACAAACAACAAACCTTACGGGTTCAGTGAAACATTTGGTAACCATTGTTATTTGCAATCTATTGCCCATCATTTTCAATTCTCTCTGAACGACTGACTTTGACCCACTTGAGTTCAAGGCCTCAATTTCTACGTGATTTAGAATTGACATAATTAAAATGGGCCACCAAATGTTCGTAAAAGGAAGTGGGTTCGGTGGAGACAACTCTAAAATACTGGTTATTCCCTGCTGGACACTAAGTCATGTTTTTAAACACGGAAGAAACGTTTAGTGGTCAAGGTTGAGGTGTAAACATTCCAAGAGTCAGATGCTCACTTCAAAATGACTGACTAAAATGTCTTGCAAGAAAATTAGTTTATGTTATGGGAGATGGTTAAAACGCGGTGTCCAATAGACCGAGTGCTCTTCGGTACTTGAAACGGTGTTTAAGATAACTGCGCCCTATGTGACTGAGAACATCTGCTGTCTAAAGACATATTGTGAATTGAACGATCTGATGTGTTTTATTTATTAATCGACTGAAATTATTTCTTATTTGTGGTTTCGTTTGAAAATTGACAATGGTAGTTACACCAGATATTACCACTGACAAAGCAACATAAGGGGATAAATCCACCCATAGATCAATTTATACATGAGAAACCCTTCTCTGACTCGGTCTCGATATATCCATTTGTTGAGCGATGCACGCTAATCGTCAAAATATTAGAAGTGACAACGCTGGAATACAAAAAATCACATAATGTTTTGTTTATTCGAGACACTAGTTCCCCTTATTCATTGTTTCAAAACCGAAGGAAAAGAGGTTTCAAGATGTCAACATTTTATTCAATCAGTCACTGACGTAAAACAAATAGGTATATACATAGAAACCCAATGTGCCATATATGTACCAGTTTGTTTTATGTCAGTAATTTTGAAGAGTAAGCGAAAGTTTAAAATACTGTGACATGTTTTTTGTTCAAAAATTGGTGTTAGGAGAAACACAGAAGAGAAAATGCCATCTTCGTTGATTTATCTCCTGGTTACTACATAAATCTTTATGAAGGCATAGCCAAAAACGAGGTAGGTTGCAACTGCGTGTTTCATACAACATGTGAAAATAGAATAGTCAAACAGCATTTATGATAGCTGACTCAGGTAGTTCATTAAAAAACAATTGGAAAACTAGAACATAGAACAAATAGCTTTTTTAAGTTGTATGATAGCATTTCAATGTTTTTCTAGACGGCAACTTAACATTTCAAATCTTTGTTCTGATTTTACGTAATTATAGATTAAGAAGGAAGAAACTCCAAATTCAACTAAAAAAAAGCATTATGCATCCCAGGGGTGAATTTTCAGCAATTTACGAACTGGTGCAGTGCGATAATGCGATAATATGACCAAAAACAATTATTGGAAGAGAGACGATCAACTAGCAGCGGAGCAAGTTATGGAGTAACATTGTTTCTATATGTGGAAATACGAGCAGATATTTTCATTTTGAAGATGTCATATCAGTTCACGCTAAATCCAGGAAAATTATAAATGGTTCTTTTTCTACAGTCTATAATTGGGCATCAGAGGACCGCTTCGTATTTACACTTCACTTCGTCCTGGCTATGGATGATTGTTCCACAAACATTTTCCTGACCAAATTTAGAGTGCCGATCCATATCATTCGGAAAATGTTCAATAATAGTGTGCAAAGAATCCTTAACCTGCTTACCAACTTGGCAATGAAGAGGGTTCAGCACAGTAGATTTTTTCTCTAATCCAGAACAACGAAGGGTAATTTGATCGTCACATTGAAGACGTATTATTATCTTGTAATATTATTTCATCACGACGAAACTGCACCTTGACTGAACTTGTGATGGCCTGCATGCCTCCATGACTCTGAAGGCTATACAGGATGGCTCCTCACAGCAGTAGATCCAATCATACCTAAAAGGTCAATGGCTGAAGACCAGAAAAAGATCAGTCTCACGAGGCCAGCTACTTGGGCACCTGGCTTCCTTTGACTATCCACTCCAGCCTCTGGAGAGGTCACTCTAGCAAATAAGCACGGGGAGGGGCTGTTTATCGGTCGGAAACCTCCTCTAGATGGACGTGGCAGTGGGTTACCCGGGGTTTCCTCCTGACGGTGGGAGAAGTCTTCGCATTTCACTGAACAGCTACCTCCCGCCCAAGCTGGGCAGACCACAGCCAATAAAGTGCTGTCCCGTCCACGTTCTTCTTGTCTCACTGGATCTATGAAGCTCAGAGTCGATCCCAAAAAGTGGACCGTCAACCCAAGCATCAGCGAACAAAAACCAAACGAAATTCAAAGGTCTTGCGTGATAGGTCTCCAGAAGTTCCCACACGGGTGCTTCGTTCACACTCCCGCATTTGAACTAAGCCCCGCTGCCTTGCGGGTCAGACTTTTGAGTCAAAGGCTCCAGTTAGGGTTCCCAAAGAAAAACCCCTTCGTCGGTGTGGGCTGTCACGAAGTATTCCGTGCCCAAAAGTCTTCGGCACCCAATTGTAAAGTCATCTTTCTCATCTGTCTACTTCATCTTATCACTCCCAAACCTCAGGAGATACTTCCGGTGTGCTCCACCCATGGTATATCATTCAGCGTTCAACTAATGAGGTCTACCACTCAGAATAAATCAGATTTTTAAAACCAAAACATCTCTTTCATTTAGTCGCATTTAATATCCATACACTCTACCAGATCGGTCAATAAGCTGCCTTAGAACCCTAAAAAGCTTCCATTTAGATGTATGCTGTCTCCGAAACACGCATACAAGACCCTAGTTCAATCATCTCCCTGCATTATCCCGACCCAGCCTCATCGCCACGCTTCAATTTCCGTAAGTGAGGCGATTCGGCATCCGAAGTTCGCGGTGCTGCTGGTGTCGGAATTCCGCTGAGTGTCAAGGCCGAGCGTTCACTTCCCGACTGGATCCCGGTTAGTAGCCGAGTTTGCGCTGTACGTCTGGATGATTCAGTACGGGTGACCAGCTACAGAACGAAGCTTTGAAGCTTATTCATCGGATCCGTGTATGTACTGACTGATTACAGTTCGCCAGAAACGAAGGGTCAATTCTACAAGGACCTCTCTCAAATGCTCCAAAGTGCTCGATCGAAGGACTTCGTGGTAGTTGCTGGAGACTTCAGTGCTCAATTGGGATCTCTGGACGAATCAAAAAGGCTAATTGTTGGTTCACATGTTGACCACATCGCTATTAACCACAGTTGGAGTGAATCCATTGATGACTACTACTCCTACTTGTCAACACCCGTAGACACAAGCTATGCTCTGCTACTAGCCAGATTTTCCCTACACTAGTAAACAACCGCCGAAAAGCCACCGAAAACGGATGCCCACAATATAGTATTAGCAAAGGTTGCAAATCGCCCTTCGAAGCGGAACTATCAGATCGCCTCTCAGCTCAACCATCAGCCGGAGGACTCAGTGAACATTGGACGACAATCAAGGAAACGATCCAAACGTCGATCAAAACAATGGCAAATTCCGGCGCAGGATCAAATAAAAAACGATGGTTCTCCCCGACCTCGTTTGCCCTGCTGTACGCTCTCAAAGCCACTCCTTCGGATTGAAAATACGACAAAGCGCGCAATTCCCTTAAACGCCAGTTCATCAAAAGTATGAGGAATGGCCGCGAGAAGTGTAGAAAGATGGAGAAAGCTGCGACTATCGGTAATAGTAGCAATACTCTTCTTTTAATTAAGAGTACAGGACTAAGGGAAGTAGGCATAAGTGAAGTAATTAAGAAGTGCGATGACACACTGATGATGACACACTGACACACACATATTCAGCAACGCCGTCTTGAACGTTGGGCAGAACATTTTAGCGCACAGTTCAGCTGGTCCTCTTCGATACAAGACTTCCCCCTACCCGCTTCAACTGCCAGTTGACATTAGCCCTATATTTGAAATGAAGGTTAGCCGATAAATGAATTATTTCAAAAGGTATAAGGCCTCAGGCCCCAACAGGCTGCTCCCATCGGCTTTTAAGGATGAAGGTTCAGTCTTGGTTTTGGAGTTCACCAAAATCTTGTCTCAGTATGGTAAAGAGAACAGGTTCCAACTGAATGGTGTGAATCCTTCAAAGTGTAAAACGTTTCTACAAGATTGGATTGGTCCAGCACCTAGGCTCACTGTAACTGGGTAAGTAATTGATGAAGTAGAGACGGTTTACTATCTGGGGAGCTGTATTCTACCTGACATACACATCACAGATGAAGTGGCGGTGCGCATACAAAGGCCTCGGTTGGCATTTGCCAACCTGAGAAATCTGTGGCGCCTTCGAGACATCCGGTTGTCTGAGAAGGGTCGAGTGTATGCCACTACACGAGGGTATGAAAACCCTAACCAGGAAACTGGGTCACATGAGTGCCGTTAGGTTCCCTGGCTGGGGACCCCGAGATGATGGTCACCGATGGTTAGGGTCGCTGAGTGATATGGCTGGATGTCGCAAACGGAGGCGCTCATGCATCCTTTCAATATTTTCCTAACACCAGTTTATGTGAATTCTCTATCTTCCGCTTGAATTTACTTTCAACATTCCATACTTCATCCGGCTCTTGTATCAAAATGGGCGCCAAATAGACAAAAACCCAAACCGGCACACGGAGGTGCATGGGTAATCGTTGTAAAAACTGAAATCTGTAGTATTATCATGCAAATTAATCGTCAAATTAATGGTGTACCTCAGACTGGCTAAGGAATCGATCCATCTTTTAGATGACGGGTGCATAACGACATAGTTCGCCGTGAACCGACTGGGGATACTGGAACAAGTTAGTTTGCGTCAAGCAGACTCCATAACTACCGGTGTCAAAGCATTGCCTTCAAAGAAGCGTTGTCAGTTTCTGTGTTTGAAATAAAGACGTTTGGCGAAGTTTGTTGAGTACAGAAACCCTTCATATAATAGACTGGTTTACATCAATTCTCCTCCGAAGGCTTAGACATATTTCTGCATCAGTAAGCTACTGTGATTGCAGCTGTGCTCAAAGCAAATTGCGAAATTCGGGAGTGAATGGAAGAAGCCCCACGGCGGTCACCATATTATTTGGTGTCGGATCATGAAAACAGCAGCTGGCTTTGCCGTATTTATTCGTTCTCTTACTTTTCATTCCGATGAAACAGGCGACGATATTTTCGGGACAGGATTCCTAAAATACATGATTAAAAACCAAAACAAGCGTTGAGATTGTCGTATAGATTTTAACTGCCCATGACTTCTTCTCTGCTAAACAGAAATAAAAAGGTCAAAATCTCGACAAGACCAAGAACTCCGAAAGAACCTAAATTTTACCATTCGATTGATAGTATTATTATTTTTATCATTATTTTAATTCAACTTTATCAATATTACTTGTTACGATGTTATTCATTAATGTTTGCTACGCAGTCATAGAGCCTTGAACTCTTCGCATGATCTGGCTGTCTGTGAGTATGGAGTAGGTTTTTTTTCTTTGGAACATTTATTAAGATAAGTATCATGACGTAACTTTGACTACTTGTGAGTAGCCAAACAAATGTCTCATAAATGCATATGACATTAGGTTGACTAAAGCATTCGCTTAATTCAGCGTGACCAGTATTCCTGTTTACATAGCTTCAGCCCTACATGTTGCGGTTGGCAAATATACGGACTTAGTTTTGTTATTTACTGAGTAACTGACGGTTGTTGATCAAAACTGTTGCCTCAAATGCTTTTCGACCAATTCCTAAATAGATGTAAGATGCATTTCAGCCATTCAATAAAACCAAAGGATTTTGAATTCAAATAAACACTAACATAAATTTACCCAACAGCCTTATCCACAAGCGCAATGCATTTTAATTTAAGCACTCCTCCCTACGACTGTGCCGTTTCACTGGCAAAATCTACTCAGTATGGTTCGAGAATAAAGTAAATGCTAAGGTCACTTCAACAATGATACATTCATTAGCTAGAAGAAGGAAAACTTCTATCATCCAGTTAAAATTTAGATATGAAAATATAAGATGTTGTGGATTGCCGATGACTGATGCAAAAACAGTAAGTGCTATTTTTCTACTCGTTAAAGCTGAGAAAACGTCGAATTTCAGGATTTTTTATGCTCAGGGAATTTCAGGGTGCTTTCACACACTCGAAATGCATAAGAGTAATGTGCCACAAGGGATCTTCATAATCAGTCTCTTTTAAATTTCCGATTGATGAGGTTTGCTTGGACTGGAATAGACTTTTATTGAGTATGTTTACTTCTACTGTTTGGGAGGGATGCTTTGTAGTTCTCGAATTTTTTGGTGAGTTGACAAAGCTTTTTAAATACTCAGAAAACTACTGTTACAATATTAGTTATATGTTAACCTCAGTTGTTGTGGTGTACAATTGTCTTTCAAAATGTTTTGTTTCATGCATCTCACAATCTAATTTTACCTCTATTGAACAATTCACAATAAACTTGGGATTCTACTGGGAAACTTTCATTCAACAGGACGTTATCTGGAAACACCGAAATATTGGAAATGTGAACATTATTGTTTTGAACCGATCATATAACCTCCCGACCGATATGGTAATGAATTGAATCACGTAATCACTCCCGTCCCAAATCGTCTCCGAAGCAAATTTGACTAATCTCCTTTCTGAGCACAAAATTCACGTTTTGCGGTATCATCTTATCATAATGGTTTGCAGCTTGTTTTTACAAATTCAATTCGGTCGGATGAGTTGTTGCATTAGGCGGTGTCGGATAGTTAATCTAAAACGACATTATCTAAGGGACCTAGCTGAACGGATTCCTTAAATGAATATCGATAAATCCTTGCTTCTTCATATTATTATATCCTTACGATTACAATTTGCTTACATTCAGAATATTTTCAATTTGTTGAGGAACGGAACCAAGATTGTAGCACTATAAGAGAACCGAAGCAATTCAAATGAGCAAATTAAACGATCCGACTGTCATTTTGATGATAATCATAATCATGGCCAATCATCAAGGAAATCATCAGCACCGCGGTAAGCAGCTGAAAGGATAGTGTAGAATAAAAGTGGCAAAAATCAAAAGCATTATGGTTATCCTCGTCAACAACAGCAGCAACAGCAGTCGGAAGAGCAAAACAACAAAACAACATAGATATTGATGTTATTCATAATAATTGTTTCTGTTGTTGTCGTTACCGTCGTCGCTATCATCACAACTATCTGCTCGCTGTCCAAATTAGTTTCAGGGCAAATGTCATCGGTTTGCACTGATGTACAACCGACAAGCTGGCATTTAAAACGGAGTTTTACATTTTTCTGAAACAAAAGCAATCACAATGTAGCTAATATCTTTGCCCCAAGGAATCAACATGGCCTATATCTACCGAACCAACTAATTCTAGCATATAGAATCAATCAGTATTAGCGATTTCGTCATCTAAGGAGTTTTATTCACTGATTCGTCAATTTCTTCGCATTTTTGTATGCATTTTGGCAGAATGTGTTTGTAAGAAACAGGATCAGAGCAACAACAAATTATTTCAAAACAGCCGTTGAAAGCTCTTTGACTAAAACCAACCAGGTAAATCACAAAAGAATTCCCTACATTATTGCTGACAGTCATCACCTACCTGACCGATTCTGAGTAGGACAAGTCACAATAGATTTGGTAAAGAGAAATCTTTAATTTACATCCTGTAAGAAAGGAATCATCCTACAGATTACAACGCATAATCTATAATGCATACCATGGGTGATACGACTGAAAGCAGGCATTTTTATTGCATCCCATCACATTAGTTCCCTTGCGATAATTTTTCAAAAATAATGTTAGACAAGCCGATCTAAGATTCGTCCGACAAGATTTATTTCTTAAATCATGACAATTTACCCGTTCAATGCATAGAGTCTCTTCAAGTTAAGAAAATCCAACTTCCACTCAGAATTCTCACATAATGGGGTTAGTTTCGTGATCCGTTTAAATGCAGTTGTTGAGTTTATGTCCTATAGGAGTCTCCAACTATTACACGTTTTATCACAACATTAGAAAGCAACTGAATTGATATGAAATAACTTCAACCTATAGAAATGGTGCCAGTTAAAGGAGAAATCAGTAACTGAAACTAAGATGTTCATTCTTTCCAACTATTCAGACTACTGAAATCCAAACAGGTAGTTTATTGATTAAAAAAGGTACCGATTTCCAGAATATTGATGCAACGTTTAACAACTGACACGTTACGCGGAACCCCTTATGTTGATAAAAAGATTTTGAGGTGAAATATTTTCTACCGTAGGTATTGTTAAAGCAAAACTTTAGTTTGAATCAATCACATCTAACGCTCAATTTCGACCCTTAAAAGTCAAAAGTCACGTTTTCTGCCTGCGATTTTCCCTGTGTCCAAAAATGCCTAATTACTACCACCCTCGAATAGACTTATCTTAAACCCTAAATTACATTGACCACTGTTCATTCAACAATTGCAAATTAACACATACTAATTTTTATGATATATCAGTAATGGGTTTTTGGGTTATGTGCAATGATCACTAGTGCGATGACACTTATCAACCCCAAAAAGTGATAATATTTCATTACTAAAGCATTCCAAACGGGACTTAAATAATGTGAAAATTGCGTCGTAAAATAAGCAAACTATTATTTCTACGACACCGGAGATTATGACAAATGAAAGCAAAAAGAAATAACAATGACATCAAACGTAGGCTAATCTTTCAACGGCATTTCTTATAGTGCATCATTTCTTATAAAAAAGAATAGCTGTGAAATTAGGATGAGATAAATTCGATTGAATTAGCAATTTCCATCCGCTGCGTACTCCATTCTTTAGGCGATTTCAGACGTTTACGGAGATTTCCAATTCACCCTCCCCCAACAATTGTTGTAATAAAGGAACGCATGAAAATTTGTGATAGCTATACTGCTTTAGATCATGGTAACCTCCCTGGGGTCACTTTTACTCATTCACTTATTATGACTGAAACTGTTGTGCAAACAACATTTAAGGTCTAACACAAAACCGTAACACCTGAGATAATATCCATTGTCTGAAATGATAAGCACCCCAGTGAAGATATAATCAACGTTCCAGGCGTTCAAAATGTCTATATCCTAAAATAGGTTTTATTACCCATACATTTTGATGAATTTCTTCATTTGAGGTTCATAAACGTCCCACTCGTTTATCAATAGAGCTTCAAACACCACATTTTTAGAGGCAGTTGCATAACCTGAAAATGCATTTGGTGTATGCGTGCCATTGTACGCGCGCTCTTGAAACACAATCATTGGTCAATGTTTTATTGCCACAAAATCGGTGCATGTTGTTTGCACACCATCCACTACTGTCTATGTTGGCTGTGCCCACTTTGTTTAAATTTTCCCTCGTATCGTGACTATGCGTTGCATTAAAGTTCATACTGTGCACCGACTGGCAGTGGTCGTTGATGAAACAAAATTTAGGCATTTTCATCTACTCTGCGATGAAGGTGTAAAGACGGGGTACACTTTTTCAGACAGAGGAGGTTATTTTCAGGTGAATGAAATCAGCGCGAAATTGATCGGTCAAAACTACAGGTAGCTTACCTTGAACGAATGTAATAAATGTGGACAGAGGGGTACTGTATCGAAAATGCGACAGTGTGTGCAAGCGACGTGTTTTGTGTATCCGAAACAACGCTGGAAGATTTACTCTAATTCACGATCGATATGTTAACTGTAAGGGGTTTTTCCATAAAACCAAGTATGTGATACATTGCTGTTTTCCAAAGTTATGTGGTTCAAAATTTTATTTGGGATAGCCATAGTCTGAAAAATTTTCATTTGCCCTGAGTCCATATAAAGGAATTTTAATTTACATACCCATTAGACCACCAACGCACATTTTAAATAGAACACAATTTAGCGAACAATACTTGTTTTCAGTGATTCGTCGTCGTTTGCTAACACATCACAATTTATATAACTCGGTTAAAAATACGGTAGGGCGGAGATATTACTTACACAAAATGACAATAAAACAATAATAAACTTGAAGGAATATAGATAATGTCTACTGTTTCCGGTGTGGTGTTTGGTCCGGATTTACCGAAGATTAGGAGGGGAGGGTGAAAATGGCGTGGGTGGATGGCCAGGGAAGACAAATTGGTTTTGCACACACAGAGATGGATTGCGAATGCGAACTCTCACTGCTTCCGCTGTGGCCAGGATGCGATGTTTAATCCCCTTAGATTGTTGTTCACAAACCTGCCATAGGGAACGAAATGCTGTGGTCAAGTGAACTAAATGACCTGACGCAACAAAGTGCAAACAGATTGCGCTCGTAATTGACTTTGTCACCCCAGTGTACAACCAAGCCGGGTGATGCTCACGGACTCTCTGAGTCTCTGCTCCTGCGACCGATATACGTTGTTCCGCAGGACTAAGTGAAGGACTAAACACAGAATGAGATCACAGAAGCAGTCAGAGGGCCGGTCTGGATGTGACTGTGACACGTAATTTCGCTGCATGGAAAGTTTGAGTGATTGCTGTTGTCAACGTTCGAGTAACTAATTCCGTCATAGTGTCACCTGTAAATGGCAGTTTTATGTACACTGGTTTCACATACCCATTTGAAAAATGAGAAACCCGATTGGGCATCAGTCAAGCACCTAATTTAATTTAGCCTATGCAATTCAAACAACGAAAGTTTAAGAATGAATGATTTCAATTAAGTCATGTTAAGTCAAGAATACATGTTATTCATCCACTGAGGTTTGAAAGTTTAGTGAAAAATGTTACCACTTTTGCTTCGGCGTATATGTGAATAAAATGGATTTGAAGGTATGAAATTCAATGAATAGTCAATGATGAAGAAGAGTGGAAGCTCTTAGTGGAAGTAGAAACTGTAACCCGAATTGCATAAGATTGCGTCTCACTTCATTTGATAGTCATTCCCTGGAAACCGATAAAAGAGCAAGGGAAGGTACAAGGGTATTTTAAAAAGTTGCGATGTGAGTGTATTGAGAATTAAATTTATTGGAGGCTGAAAGAAATGAAAATGGAGCGAGAGAGGGTCTGGTTTAGAGGACGCGGTGCATCAGACAAGACTTATTCACCCGCACTTACACATTTAAAGTTGTTGGTTGATACTGGAGTAGACCTGAGCCACATAAGCGACAGTTCCATATGTAGTGATGCTTTTGAATGAACGATATATTAATATGAAGCAACTGTCTAGCACTTCCTAGCTTTTCAGCCTACAATTCACTTACAAGACGAAATCATCATTTAGCATGAAATCTTTAGATAACAGACCAGGGACGACAGCGTCAAACAGGAGGTCCAGTGAAGTAAAAAACACATGAAAATAAATTTAGAAAGAAATTAGTACGTCAGCTTTCTGACTTTAAGAAATGTTTGTTGTACGTGGAAAATTATTTGAGTTCAGCAGGCGAAAAACATCCAAGGCATTTAAAGTGGTGCAACCTTTCAATGTGTAAGTTGTTAACCCCGATGTTGGGAACACGCGATTCGGAATGTGTACACGTCCTAAGCATAATGGAAAGCAATCTTCAGTGCATTTGTTTGGGTTCAAAACAATGGGACCAATCAGGAAGGTAAAGTATAGCTGATTGAAGGAGATTGGTGGACACGTTGTCGTTGGATGCAACGCAGACCACTACGTCATCGACGCAATTAAATATGAAAAGAAATGGGGATAAAATTGCACTCCGCAACAGACATTAGGTTACATTGGCAGTGGAAGACCTTATACCATTGAGATAAGTGAGCTCGTGTCGATCAGTGAAGTAGTCATGTATCTAATTGAACGGATGTGGCGGGAGATTTCATTTCTTCAATAGCATTTGGATAGTGTTTATATTAAATGCGTTCAAAACGTTTCCGTAGTCCCAAATTGCAAACAAGATCAATCTTGTTGTTTCAGTCGATCGTGAATGAAACAGAATGTGTATGACAAGCAACCACATCGGCATTAGAGCAACTCTAGCAATAGATGAACTAATTGGAATCACATTGATCAACCGTTGAGGACAAAGTAAATCAGTTTTTCGCTCCGAAGTTTTAACTAGCATCGACGATGAAGCATCTAAGAAAAACTTTTTTTCCCGTAGGTACTAGAATAATGCGGTCTTCACCCCATGTGACAACTAGTCTACCTCAGGCGTGCATTTCAAAGGAGTGAAATCATATATGGCAGATGGTTCGCGATTATTCTTAAGACCACTAAGGACCCCCCGTCAAGACCGGAATGTTTATAGTTGTTTAAACCATTGACCTCCTTTTAAACCTGCATTCTTGCGATAGTCGTAGAAGGATGGAGATCAAGTAGCGTTTTATTGGTCTCGGTATTGCTTTCACAATTTTGTTCCATGTAACGATAGATCTTTTGAACTATTCGATATCATACGAGACTTAAGCAGGTCGAGGTGAGCGACCGCGAAGCAACTTCAGCCTGTCCCATAACTTTTTCAGGATTTCTTATCCATTACAGCGATAACTAACTGTTGAGTGCAACAGAGACCACGATAGGGTTGCCACGTTTCATTAGGTGAAACAGACTATATTTTACATTTTCATTAGTCATGCACGCATTGTTCTATTCTTTCGCCTGGGTGACAATAGTGTTTGTCAGACTTAATTATCAACTAGTGGCATTTAACTCACAGTTATTTACGTTTATTGGTGTTGGATAGTTGATTTTGAGTTGAACTGGCCATCCTTCAGAATTCGCCTTCACGTACAATCCTCAGCAGTTCTTTTAGTCAAGTATATACTGGAAAGAATTCGATACGAGTTCCGAACTTATTAGAGATCATCAGTAGTGCACATACGCCATGCTTTTCCGCAAGCCAGTGTTATATATACATATATATATCCCGTTCTCTCCCGGCAAGTCGGTCCTTAGCCTGAACGTAAGAGATGATTTGGTGGGAGGTTTTCGATTGGAGTTAACAGGTAGTCAACTGTGTCCCTTCGTTGCAGTCAGGCTAACATGAAATGACTATCACTGATGACAACATCTGAACAAACATGAAGTGGCGATTCGGTTCAGTCCTGACATGAGCTGGTTAACACAGTGATAACACACACATCTTCCATGCGATGGGTTCGGAGTTCTACTTCCCTCCGGGACGTTAATATACACCACTGATGAGCACTAAGAAGTTCAGTTCAGTTTGTACAACCATTAATCATACACTTTCGTGCCCCGGTTTCGGTTGCCATCTGTTGGCTGCCCATTTAGATGAAGAATAGGAGAAAACAGGAAAGTTGAAAGTAAAGTCGAACATAAATAGGAGAATTTCAAAACTCGCGTCTAGTGCTTCCGAGTGCACGGTTAATCAGAAGAACTGAGGATTGTGCGTGAAGGTGCAGTCGGAAGGATGTCCAGTTCAAGTCACAATCAACTAATGACCGGAAGACAATATGAGGTATGAACGTACCAATCGACATACGTTTAGTTGCATGTATTTAGGTATTTGTACATGTAAATGTATATATATATATATCTATATGAATGTATGTACGTATATATGTATGTATGTATGTATGTATGTATGTATGTATGTATGTATGTATGTATATATGTATCTATGTATGTGTGTATGCGCGTATGCCTGTATTTATCTACATAATTTTAGAAGTCACTTATGATCCGCCAGCCAAAATCAACAAAGGGTCGTTCGGTCAAATTAAGTTTTCGAGTGACAAAACACAGAAAAATTGAAAGATTCCCCAAAAATGTCGCAGTCCAGTACCACAAACCGATAGTTTTCTCTATAACTACTGTATTGTGTATCAGTTCCTAAATGGTTTAATTTCACATTATTTTATCATCTAGCAGCGACTACATCACTACCAGCACCCATATATCAATGTTTTATAACGCATTTAAATTTGTCTATCGCATTCTTTTGCCGATTTCCTCAAGGAACCAACAAACCCAACGAGACCTTAAAAGTTCAAATTCTATCACGCGATGCCGGTGTTCTATCGGAAGTGGAAGCCTCTCGCTTCAGTGTGAAACCAAATGCAGCACTCTGGGTACCGCAACCAATAGTTGATCGTATAAATAACAGTGTTCCGTTTATCTCGAATCCAAGTGACATGGAGAACAGCCAGGATTGTCACTCTCCTGCCGATATCCTCGTGGTAAATCCCTCAAGTCACGTGGCTCCGTTTGCCACGGCCCGATTGAAGACCACCAAAATCCCGGCTGCATACTCAGCCAGTGAGCTCAATGTACTGACCAACAAACAGGACTGGTCGAAAGACATTGCTGTATCAGATTTGCGTAAAACCCCAGTTTGCCCCAGATCCGAGAATATTTCATTTCGAGAACCCATAGGAAAGAGTGACAGTCCAACTCAGTACACAAATACTTGGTGTGATGAACCAGTTGAGGCGGATCAAATGTCAGAAGGTGAGTCTGTACCACTTACTTTATTCTCTTCAAAATACACCGAAAAAACAAGGCATTTGTTCAAAGGCTCTATTTTGATAGGCGGATAAAATGAAAGGGTTTATGTTGTGGGCGAACAAGCGATTTCTTCCTACTTTTGAGGAGACTGCTGAAGTATGGAATTATTTTTTGTAAGTGTATTTTTTCCGTATCATCTGTTCTTCACGAATGTGTCGGAACCGTGAAGTTGCAATGTATTTGCGCCTGATTCAAAAAAGGTTCATACACGTGTGTTAAAAATATTCCGGGATATGCTAGTTTACCGCTGTTAAGACCATGGGTTTATCAACAGGAAATATACAGAGGTAAAGCAACATTGCACAGGACCAATTAGGATTTGTTTAGCATTGTTTTCATTTTGGAATAAAATCTACTAGGGAATTTCCAATTTTTGATAAATAAGGTGACCAACTGTTCGTCTAATTGCAAACCAGTTCAATTCCTGGATATAAAGAATACAGAATGAACACAATAGGATGCATATGCATATTTGTCACCGGCCTGTAGACAAGCATAATGCAAACGCAACAATAATAATAAGGGTAACTTGTGGAATTGAGGTGAGGAGTGTAAGAACACAGAAACAAGTAGTTATAGGGAATCAGAACGATAAGATGATGCACACGTTTTGTGTTAGTTTGTCACTTTTTATGCCGCGCAGAGTTTGATCAGATGAAATGTACTGCATTTTTGCCACTGGCTTTCAGTATGAGCTAAACCTCCTAATGTCTCTCATCCCTCGTGTCCCAACCTGGAAATTGGGATGCACCAACCGAATTAAATGCTGTAGATAATTTCTGCATACCTGACGTACGCATCACAGATGAGGTGTCGGCGCGCATACAAATGGCTCGGTTGGCACTTGCCAACCTGAGAAATCTGTGGCGCCTTCGAGACATCCGGTTGTCTGAGAAGAGTCTAGTGTATGCCGCGGCAGTTCGGCCAGTTCTGCTATCCGGTGCAGAAACCTGGCCATTAAGAAAACACAGTAAAGATGGACTGTCGGTGTTTGAACACCGCTGTCAATGTAGCATTGCACAAGTCTAGTGGGGCAGCCGCACAATCATTGATGAGTTGAGACCAGGAGTTTTAGGTAGTAGCGGTCGTTGACTTAAGCAAGTAGTCGACCTCCATAGATTACGTTGGTAGGGACATATGTTACGCATGTAACCAAATAGGTTGCCACGGAGGTCGATGTTTGCTGAGGCAGATAGTGGGTGGAATGAAGCCATCGATGGTGAAGCTATATATTTGGTATCAGAGGTGGGATGATGGAATATCGGAAAAAGATCAGTCGGAAAAGCTACCCTCGTGGTACGTCCTCTCATTCTTATCGATCGGGCCCAGCTTCGACAACCGAATATCTTCTCCCCGGTAAATGATTTTGAGTTGTCGGAAGTACGCATGAGTAATTAACTGCACATGCAGCCGACGACGGAGTTGAAGTCGTTCATTATCGGATGTTTATCCGACAACGCAGCATGGCGGTTTCTCAGTTGTCGCCTGCCTCCGGACACCGACCCCGAAACGGTTTGGAAGCGCTTAAGGCGACTATTGGGCGAAAACAGCCCGCGGGCTCCTACCTTGGACGCTTCCTAGAGCGCATGCAGGCAGAGTCCGAGTTGGTGCACGAGTATCTTGGAGCTCTGGAGGAGCTGACACCACGAGCATTTCCAGGAGTTTCGGTGGAGGAGATAAAAATGCAAGTCTTGGATTGATTTTGCACGGGCGTCTATGATACCGAAGCTGGGGTACACCTATTGCACTGTCCAATGCAGACACTGGACGAAGCCGTATATATAGTTACCAGCTTCGAGAAGATCAAACAAGCACGAACATCATGCAACGCGCTATCAATACGTGCACCTCCAAGCCTCGATCCCAGGCCCCCTGCTTGTTTAGCTCGCGGTTGGGAGCGGAAGGGGAATACCTTCCGAGGGTACTACCTTGTAATTTGTGCGGTTCGGTCGACGGGCCCAACGCTGTGGACACGACCCGAAGATTCTACTCAAACAACGGACGGGTAAGCCACCAGATGATATTTTGGTACCATTGTTTTTGTTTACCTTATTCTCCTGTCCATCATCCTTTACACTTTCCAGCCGCATTCGAGATCAGCGTGTGGTGACGTTACTTGAAACTGGAGCAACCTGCTCTATAGTTCGAACAGAACTGGTTAAAGGCATGCAACGGACTCCCATCCCGGGCCTTGCCCTGGTGACAGCCATTGTCGCTCGAGTCCCCTCCCAAGGAAAGGTCGTTCTAACGCTGCAGCTCGCAGGAAAGATGCTATCGCACACGTTCTTGGTGGCGCCAGTCAGCTGGGATGTGATAAAAGTAATTGACCTCTTAACTACGCACGGAGCTCACATTGACGTACAGCAAAAAGCGGTGTCATTCACATCAGCGGTGGAGCTGAAGTCCTGTGACCAGATCGAGACTTCAAGGGATTCCTTTGGTGTAATTGTCCATAAGGACCACCAGGGGAGGCTTCTAGTTAGTCACAACGTCCTCGTGTCATGTGCCCAGATGCAATCCAATTTATTTGACGTTCTTCTGACACATTCAAAGGTGGTACCTGGCCATAGGACATCGTTGATACCGATATTGTCAGAACACGCTGATGTTTTTGATGTGAATCTCGCCGCCCCGGCCCGTACAAACTGGCTACAGCATTCCATTGATACTGGCAATCACCGCCCTATTCGCGAACCCTGACAGCAAGTCCCCATTCAGCAACAGGCCGAGTTAGAGCAAATGTTGGAAGAAATGATCCGTGACAAGATTATGTGTCCATCTTCGTCCCTTTGGGATTCACCGATCGTGTTGGTCAAGAAGAAAGTAAATCGCTTTGCTTATGTGTTGACTATAGAAACCTGAGCGCGGTCACTGAACGAGATTTCTTCCCTTTAACACGAATCGACACCACACTCAATGCCGTTAGCGGGGCTTGGTTCTTTTCAACACTTGACCTGGCGTTGGGGTACTGGCAAATAGAAATTCCTCCTCAAGACATAGCAAAATTGCCTTCTTGGTACCTTCAGGTCTCTATAAAGTCAATACAATGCCATTCGACCTAACAAACTCGCTGGTGACGTTTCAGTGTCTAATGCAAAGAGTACTGGACAAACTGGTCCTGCGGAGTTTCCTGATGTACCTGGACGTTTCCGGCGCGACAATTGAGGAACATAATAGTCATCTAAAGGAGGTACTCGCCAGGCTTCGCAAGGCGGGTCTCACTCTGAAAACCTACAAGTGTAATCAACTACGAAAAAAGTGTCATACCTGGGACACATTCTATCCAAAAAAGGAGTGCAGGTTGACCTCAGCTAAGTGAACTGAATCGTACAATGGCCTGTACGGAAGTCAGCTGCAGATATTCGTTCTTTCCTTGACCTGGCTTCATAATATGGAAGGTACATCCGAGACTTCGTAGCCGTCACTGACCCCTCCGTCGGCTCACAGAAAAAGGACGACACTTCCAATTCTAGCATTACCGGACACAACAACGACTGCAGGCCCCTTCATCCTCGATACAGATGCCAGCAAACTCACTATTGGGGCTGTGTTGTCACTAAATCAATCCGGCACGGAGTGCATCATAGCCTATGCTAGTCGCGGCCTAGACAAACGTGAAGAAACTATTGCACAACTGGATGGGAGATACTGGCATCAGTCTGCTTTTTGAAGCAATTCCGCTCGTACATGCTAGAAAGACCATTCATTGTTCGCACCGATCACAACTGAATTCAGTGGATTAAAAATTTCAAAGACTCCTTGGGTCAGGTGGCTCGATGGCATGAACAACTTCAAGAATACACTTTTCCTTGTCAGTACCGTCACGGGAAACAACATGGCAATGCTGAAGCGATGTCTCCGTGGCCGATAGACACCACCGCAACAATTGCTGCTTGCCAGTTAGTGTCCAACACCCAGCAGTGGCTCACCTTACAGGAGCAGGATCCGGACACTTAGCAGACCGAAATAGATACTCGAATTTTATTCATATACGTTTGCAGGTGCACTACCAACAGAACATTGTATAATGATTCTTACTTTTACATGCAGTTCATCTAACAACGAACATATCACCTGGATTAATCAGTCGAATGCATGAGGCCACTGAAGTGGGATAAAGCTAAATAGGTGTGTTTGGTTGAATTGAGAACAAGTTTGCAGCAATTGAGTTTTCACTGCATCTAGTGAATATATATATCTATATATTTAACAAAATAGGCCAAGGGTAAAGGTCACAGCGTGAGTTTCTTCTGAACGATCGATAAAGCCTGGTGTATCCTTAGTCGGTGTTTGTCACATGGACGTAACAAAACCGAGAACGCGGTCCTAAGGTCTACCTTGTGACCACTTTCAACCAAGTGGCGTGCAATGACCCTAGTCGGTCTACGTGATGCGATCAGAATCTTTGGTGTGGGCTGAGTCATAGAATCACGCACGTACGTGGAGAGGTGTTCTGCCATTATAGCTCACAGTGATCGGAAGACTTCCACCAGAATCCGTCAAGGGGCTGGTTCGCCTGTTGACACGGCGCTGCGAAATCGTCGTCGAGGCTACACGACTGTTTTCCCTAGAATATTCTTTCAAATGTGATTGGCATCCTGTGTGGTTTTCCACCACATTGACGAAGGATAAAATCATGCCGAACAAAGGCAATCTTCGCCACTTGGCATTGCCCCAAATCGATACAATTCGATTCAAGCCGCAACAATATGTGTCAACATATAATCCCCATTCTACCGTAACTAATCAGTTGTCAGTCATCCGCTGTATCAAGTTTTCTGTGTTAGCGTCGAATACAATTCTTAGGACCGTGAACTTGACGAACCTGAAGCTACGAAACTCAATCCAAATCATCACTGAATTATGCCTTTCCCCAAGAACCTCGAAAATTCGTTAAGAACATATCTAACATAGTCCTATCCAAACCCCAAATGAAAGCTTTATCTTTGGGATTTAATTTCAAGTGCCCTACAAATAACGCCGGTAAAATTTACGTCCAAGCAGAGTTTAAGCGTTTCAGTGAGTAACTCGGTGACTTGCTCTTATCAAGCGACGACATCCGGTAGACCTGGTAGACCTCGACCACAGCTTTCTCCATGGCCCCGTTCACCAAAATTGTATGATGAATCAGGAACATTATCAAGCGCTGAAAGAACTACGGAGCAATCCATATCATTTGGTGGTAAAACCTCGTAAAGGGCATGGCGTAGTTGTCATGGAAGGGAACGAATACGTTGCCACATTGATGGAAGCCTAGGGAGAAAAGCACAAGTTCATACCAGACCTCGCCCCGGATAGTGTTCAACTGATAGAGAAACATATAATACGTGAGTTACAAATTCTCCTACTATATGGTTTTCTCACTAAGGCACAAATGAAAAATCTAAATCTATAGGTTGTCATACACGGATTATTTACGAATTGCCAATATACATAAACCATCTCTCCTTCTACTGCCCAAATTATCTATGCATGACTCGCCCTATCACAAACTAGCCCAGTGGCTCTTAGAAGTCCTTCAGCCAGTATGCAAACGCCTCAGCCATCACACCCTACGTGACTCCTTTCAACTTTGTCATATATTGTCCAGATTGAACCTGTGGTAAAACAATGTGTTCCTTTGAGGTCATGTCATTATTCCCAAATGTCCCCCTACACGAAACCGTAGAATTCATCTGTGAATTCACCACTCGGCAGAACATCAACCTTAACATACCTCCGTTTCTACTGAAACCCTCATTTTATTGTGCACTGAAAACGTGCGCTTCCAGTTTCAACCCACCGCATTTCGAAAGATAGACAGTGTGGCGATGGGTAGCCCACTTGGTCTTATCCTCGTTGACATTTTCATGGGTATGATTGAAGCACGGCTGGACGAGGCAAGGAAGCGAAAAATTTTCTATAAACGATACATGGATGGTATTTTCATCTTCTTCAATCAGCCTGAATATATGGCTGTATTTCTGAATGAATTCAACGCAGTTCACCGCAAGCTTTAAATTCACCTATGGAGTAAAGAAGGGAAATTCATTAGCTTTTAATAACGTCCTAATAACCCGGTGACGGTTCTATCCAGAGATCTATCTTTCGCAAGCAGACTTGGTCCGGCCGGTATCTTCGCTTCAACAGTTCTCACCAACGGAGCACAAGAGACCCCTGGTTCGAACGCTTTTACATAGAGTGAGAAAAATATGCACGGAAGACACAATACTAACTGAAAAGGAGAACACTTATAGTTCATCACGNTTTGGAATAGTTCGTTCACTTCCATAATCCGACAATAAATCAGATTCAAGCCACTATCCATCAAGCGTCATAAAAGTGTTCCCATTTTTTGCCATACAAAGGTGAGTCAACAATGCGACTTATCACCAAGCGTATCAAAAGCGCTTTACAAAGAACATACTACGCTGTCACATTACATATCTATCCCATCAGACGGTGTCTCCACCTCCCCCCATTCAAACAGCGCTACTCAATCGTGTCTACCGCTAATTGCAGTTACGCATTCTGTTGCAGCGGCAACGAAGCATGCACTGGTAGAATCGACCGATCAGGGTGAACAAAGGAAGGTATAGAATGGCAGAACGCATCTCCAAGTACGTGCGTGATTCTATGACTCAGCCCACACCAAAGATTCTGATCGCATCACGTAGACCGACTAGGGTCATTGCACGCCACTTGGTTGAAAGTGGTCACAAGGTAGACCTTAGGACCGCGTTCTCGGTTTTGTTACGTCCATGTGACAAACACCGACTAAGGATACACCAGGCTTTATCGATCGTTCAGAAGAAACTCACGCTATGACCCTTGGCCTTCCCTGGATGTAACCAATCATATCAACCACGCACATACGCATACACACAATACATAACCACACACACGCATGTTTAAACCTAACCATATATATAGATATATTGTTACACAGGTATTGATCGAACTGGTGCAACATAGTGACTTTCATCAAATTTACCCCCCACCCCAACGCCCAATATTGCGAATCTCATTCGCGGGAATCAATATTGTATTGCCTCACATCAGACACAACATATCTGTTTTGATGTGCATATATGTTTCTGCTTCTGTGAGCCGAATTTCAATTAAATTTACGATTTACCGATTTCCACGACGGTTGCTGGTGCACCGTTTGTAAAATAACGAAGCCTCGTTAAAGATCTTTGGAATTATTTTATTTTATCATAGTCCTGATACAAGCATTGTAATTTCATTTTGTCACTGTTCTACTTTGTCCTTCTTCATTTTTGAGCACTAAAACTAGTCGCTTTGTACAGAGTCTACCAATGCCGCCGTCCAGAAGCATTTTCCAGTTTCCTTTACATGCCGCACCCGAACCATCGACCATCACTTTCAAGATAGCTAAAATCCCTGTTTGTAACACAATGAAAAGTTTCTATTATATCCACATCCCAACCGGTGTGCTGCAATTGAATGAATTCAAAATTAGACTTCCCCTCTAGAGGTTACATAAGTATGATAAATAAAATTAGAATTTAATGAGGCCTAACCGTTTTCTACTGCTAATCTCGAGCGGAAAGATGTAATCAACTTCTTCTGTGAAAACTCTGACTTCCGCGGTTGCATTTTGAAAGTAACAGTTATCAAAAACCTGTCTTATCAATGCCAGAAATTTTGCGATATCCAGATTTGTATGTGCAGAAGACCAACACCATGGTGACTGGTATTTATTTCCCTTCCAACTCATTAGGTAGGATGGATGTGTACTTTTTTGGACAGGTAAAACGAAATTCATTTGAAACCTGGGTCAGTAGGATTACTTTTCCTGCTTGAATTGTTCGGTGGCCCCTAGTGAGAGAAACTCAATTCCAAATGGACCGGCGATGCGGTTTAATTTCGTTGGTAAAATCAATACGTGCTCTGCTTAATTCGGCAATCAATAACGGTTTCCTATCAGGTGGCCCCAGCTGCAGTTCAAATTGGGTCATTATTTCACTAACGGTAGCTTGAGGAAAGACGGCTAATCCGTTCGTACTATCCCCCATGATGGTTATGTGCAACTTTTCTCAGCTGCGCTCAAATTGAGACGTTGGCTTGCTTGGATATGATAGGTTATCTCCCTCATGGTTTAGGTAATATATTGAAAACTAAAATGTATTCCAGAAATGAGAATCATGTTGCATGAGTTTGATCAACAACTGAATATATATATGTATATCCATGAGGCCTTCTTATCATCTCCCAGTAGCCAGTCGCTGTAAACCAACGTAAAGTAATATGCTCATTCCTACCTGAATGTATAAAAAAAAGTTTTTCTTCAATTTTCTCCGCGTTTCATTTGTTGTACTCGATTATCTGAAAAATAACCTGGTTTTATTAAGGACATCATCAGAGTAATACTAAGAACACTGAAAAATTATGTGATTCGAATTGTCGATACCTAGATGCGACAATAAAACTAAAGAATCAAATAAAACAGAATAATATTTCGAAAAATCGCACCACCCAAAATAAGCATTTAGGAGAACCATGGATACAAAGTGGCACAGGACGAATTACTTATTTTCTCTCTTGCGGTCCGTTGAGCTAATGTTTATACTCAATTTTCGACTAGCAAATCCAGTAAATTGGTCTAGCAGGCGGCAGTCAGGACCGAACAAAGATCGAAAGGTGAGTGAAGCGATACGGGATACTGCAACAAGAAGGACGCATTCAAAAGGATAGTCTGTTATCAGTTTTGTCTGCAACCGGTACAGTAAGCAGCATACAAACTTAACAGATTAGTCACAGTTGTCATTTTCCAACTATGGAGTATCAGAGCAAAGAGTACTACGGATAAGCTCGAGAAGAAACTTTCCTGTTGTCACCTGGGGTATAAAACGTCATATTTTGACTCCGGAGAAAATGTTACCGTGGTTCCTTGTCATGATTCACATGACGCATTTGGAGAACAAATTGGTGCATTAAATTCAACCCGAGATTTCTGTCTATGACACTCTAATGGAACAGAACACTGTCGTATCATGTCTAGGCTTCCTCCAATCCATGCGCACTTGCTCACATAAACTAGGCTGTCGTCTTACTCCATGACACTCAGGTCTCAAGGGACAATGGAACACAGACAGATAGTGGGGACAACGCGAATAAACCAACCGAAATTTGCATCATTCGGGTTATGAGGACACAGCTTGTTCTCAGTAAACATACTCAGTTGGTAGTGGCTCAAAACAGTACAGAAGTTTGCCCATTTTCCATCACACTTAGAAAAAGGACAAAAACGTAATCCGCTTAAATATGAAATGATACTAATTCGTCTCTGGAAGTTAGTTTGTTATTGCCACTAACAAAACAATACAAAATTGCTCCAAACTTGTTACTCTTTTTCTTCAACTTCCAAGTTTTTTCTTAAACTAGTGCAATTTTAACCCGAGAAGAAAACCTCAGTGCTAAAAATCCAGAGCGACTCAACTTAACGAGGGTACGTAATAAATTGCCCGTGCAGACTAAATGACAGGTATTGTACACTTTATACACTAATCTTCCCACAATTTGATGAGCACGCTTATTATTATTATTTGAACACTCAAATAAGGATTGCATGTGAACCAAATGAACATCGTCTGTGATGCACTCAGGTTCTTTGTCTTCTATATTGCCAGTTTAGTGAAGCCTATTTCTGACCAACTTGGTTAAGTTTGAGAAACAACAGATCATGTACGTGTGTGTGTGTGTGACAAATACTCTGTTTTACTAACACGAGCTAACGGGTAGTACCGCATGTGCATAATGGACCTCTAATCAGTGACATAGGTAAGTATGTTTTACGAATATGCTGTTCAAGGCAGTCCGTTTGCGAATCGAAGGGGTAAGCGGCAGGCACTAAGATGCGAATTTTATACTTCCAGGGAAATCTCTTTCAACTATTCAAATTGCGCTAATTTCAAGTACTTTCTTGTTTACAACAATGAGACCATATTCAGGACTTGTATGATTGCAGTTTGTGATGCTAGCATTTTCCAAAAAGGCACCTTCCCGTTTTCCTCCAAATCCATGGGGATAATTTACCACGGTTTCTTGAAGATCCCCGAATAATTATGTAGTGTTGGCATTTGGCGGTGGGGGTAGTTAGGAATCGTTCTAACGGAAGTAGAATAAAATTCTTATTTAAAATAATGCAGGCTTATGGATAGTCGTTTGAAAACCTTGGCAGCCAGACTGTCCAAACTGTATGTCTATTTGAGGTCAATCAGAAAGTGCAGTTTTGATCAATATGCGGACCTGATGTGGCTCTAGGTGATCTTTATGATTGACCGTTCCATATACACATTTAATCAGTATAAATGGAGGGTTAATACCATTTTCTATTGACGGATGTCGCTCGTTCACGTTTGTGCGCAGATATATAATCGACAGATATCCACCTCAGATGAACAAATATTTTAAATTGTATACTACAAACATTGTGGTGACAATGAGATTGAGATGTCGCACATTGCATCATATTTATCAAACCGTTGATTGGAACCTACCAATGCTAAGATCTACCGTGGTTGATTGAAAATACTACACCCTCCGTAATCTTTAACTTCAGCCCAGGGTAGGTAAATGATGTGATAGATATGACCTTTAAATAAGGTAAAATAGCATTTCACGGCAACAAAAGTGATATCAATGGTGTAGTTACGGCCGAATCTGACACCCGGGAGTCATCTTTGGTCTCACAACAATGTACGTCCAGAATGAGACATTATATATCACACCATAATTAGGACCTAGAATATGCTCACCGTAGCAGCTGCTATGAAGAATGTCGGCTTACTTCGGCGAGTCTTTGGCCGGTTTGAATCATCACTATTCCCACGTTTGCTATCAGCGTACATTCGACCCTATACAGAGTACGCCATCCAAGCTTGGAGTCCATGGCTTCAGCGTGATCGCAAGATGCTTGAGCGTCCACAAAGGATGGCCACCAAGATGGTCAAGGGATTCCAATACCTGTCATACGAGGACAGATTGCGATCATTGGGACTATATTCCGCTCAAT
>UZAN01039392.1:157027-176051 GCA_900618425.1 Echinostoma caproni | reverse complement strand
TTGGGACTATATTCCGCTCAGTATCGCTGAACTCGAGGAGACTTGATTTTGACGTATCAAATACTGAAGAACCCAAACCATCCGTGTCGATCGCTTCTCATGTTATCGAACAATGTACACCTAAGGGGACACCGTTTCAAACTACTGATTCCAAAGTCTCGACTGGATTGTTGGCGCCAGTCTTTTGCTGTCAGAGTATGCAAATCTTGGAATGCCCTTCCATCTCATGTCGTTTGTGCACCCACTATTGAATCTTTCAAGCAGAGACTCGACAAAATCTTGGCACACCTCACATTCGTACACTAAAGGCAAACGGGATTCACTGTAGCCTACATTCTCTATCTCCTACCCGGATCCCTATGTGACTCCTTTTTTGATGTGTAACAATTCATCTATGTAAACATCCTATGGGACAAGTGAAGCACCAGCCTGTAAGCTATTCCCATAATAAAACTTTGACTTTGACTTTGACATTGTACCTAAAACCAAGTGAGAAGAAACAAATAGATCTTTAATGTCTACCATTCTCAATCGTTTTTTCAAATACAAAAGCCAGTATTTTACATTGAGTAAGCAGTCACGCGCGATTAGGTAGCGTTGTTCTTGACTAGAACACCTAATCAACATTGCAGTTAGTGGGTAAGAATTAGGGGTCTTAACTCACTGGAACAAATTAAGGATGCACATACACCAGGACAGAATACTAGATGAACATCATAAATATCCTTTTTTCCTGCTAATCTGTAGCTGTTACAAATGGCAAAGGTGAGTTAAAAAGGTCAAACAGGTACAATTTTTCCGTATTACACCGTGGCATGTAGGAAGAACTATTTTCATCCAGTGAATCCTAAAGTTATATTCGACTTATCGTTGCAGCGTACTCTGTTGATGAAGAAATACGTTTCTTATTTCATATAAAAGTTGTTCTATGATTCTAGCTTTCGGTTCTACTAAAAAAGGCACCTAGAATTTGAACAATGTTTCTGTATCATTAATTAAGGTTTAACTTTCACTCACTAGTGCTCAAAACGTAACATTGTACTACACGTCTCTCACATGGATTGGTATTCTCTTGATGCAGTGAATATGCTAACACAAAAACCGGTTAATAGTTCTTTGTTAAACAACTGCCGTGTTCTTCCACCATGTGAACCATATCAACTTTGATTGCAGCTTTTATTGCTAATCCAGATGCTTCTTTGACAGAATTTATTCTGCCACTTTAGACAAACAGTGAGTTAGGTCCCTATTTGATAGTACAGATAAACACAATTTCTCATTGAGAAACGAACAAGCTTGGTTGATAATTTTTATGCTACTTTCTGCATCTCCTTTTCCAATTTGATTGACATATCAGAAGTGACATAAATGAAAAAAACAGGTCCTAACATTTTACTAGTATTAGTCAAACTATGTGAAGCATCTATAGCAAATATCATTGAAGTATTTTATATATTATTCATCAAAATCCCATGGTATGCTGAACATTTTGAGCATCAAATGAGAAAATAAGCTGGACAAAGTATCAGATGACAACTTTCGCGAGAGAAATTTCTCCCTGATAGTTTCATCTGTTATTCAAGTATAACAAGCATCCAGTAACACACAGACAAATATAAAATTAATTAGAAAATGCATCTGATTTTCATGGAATGTGAAACTGTGTGTGCGATTTCGCACGGTAGTTTATGCTTAGAGGTCATACACTTCTGCACTCACCAAGTTGGTTTGTTGCGATCGATTGATGGTGCTAATGGTAAAATAATGAACAGCTATGTTTAATGAATTTGAACTAAATTTATATTTGTTCTACATTTACAAGGATTTCTTGCTCGATTCATTGTATCTTGCTGCACATCCTTCTGCTTTATTCCTGTGTGATAGTACTGTCACAGTAATTTGCGCTTTTTTCCCTAAAGCCAGGTGCAAGAAGTTCCGTATACCGTATGACATGACGCTAAATTGATCAAACCTAGCCCCAAACAAAGTACTGATCAGTGTAACCAAGAACCGATAGACAATGAAACCAGGAATGAAATCACTTTTACCAAAGGTTTAAGTTACTGGATTTTATTATCGGTTGTAAAACTATACTATCGATAAGTAATAACTTCATTTTCGTCTGTGCGCCGCGCTTTGAAGTTGCTGGTCAATGTTTCATCCCTAACCGAGGTGAAATCGAAGTGCCTGTGAAGTATTTTTATTTGTAGGTCTATGCAATACGTTTTCCGCATTCCACTGTTTGGTTGATTCCAAACCATTATTTATAATGATGACTTATGCTAAATTATGTACTGCGTTGAAGTACGAAATGGATTACTATGTACTAATTAACCTAAAATTTAAAAAAAGAACAGATTATTACGTTTTGAAAATGATCATTGTTGACACAGAAGACGTTTGGATATCTCTACAAACTAACGATCACGAAAATGGTCCCTCAAAGTATCCACTGAATTTATTTGGAACAACCAATTAATTGGTATGCAGGACTAATTACTAAAATCTATTTTACTTGATTTTTCTTTTTATAATACTCGTTTCTTCGAGGATATACTACAAGAAATAACTTTTGTATTGAGCCAAATATGATCACTCAGTTGACCTGAAATTTTTGTTTTCAGTAAGGAATCGGTTTACGCACCCGAAGACTGGAGAACTCCCTGATGATCTCACATAAATTGATCGATTGTGTGCTTTGTTCAAATAACCGCCATCGCATTCCCACGGGATGTCAAAATATCTAATCGGTTTGCCCTGATGTGACCCAAGTAATTAGTTTGCAATCTGAGCATTTTTGCTAAAATAATTTTCAATGGCGATTATATTTAGCCACGCAAAATGTCGTTTTCATCACACACACACACACTAATGCACACATTGCGGAAAACAAATTCAAAAGCATTAAGAGAAGCATAGATGTGATTAAACTAAAAGAGTTTCAATTCGCTTTTAATTATTAGGGTTTCAGATTTCTGCACACGCCTAAGTTGTTCTGGTTAGGAAGATAAAAACAAGTTTCTAACATTAACTGACCTCACTCAGGACGAGACAGAGAAATACAGTGAACCGCCCAAATCAATTTACTCTTGATTTAGAAAATATATGACCTTATCATTTAAGGATTCGATTTTCATTTTAAACTTGTGACCGCTATCCACTTCTGCAATTGTTGAAAGTCACGTAATCACACCGTTTAACGTTTAGAAAATCAGGCCTCAGTGATGATTCCACGAAGGTAATATTCTCACAGCAATATTCTCAGAATCTATTTTGATAGCAGCGTACCTTTATTTTAACCTATTCGAAGTACTAAAAGGAAAACTGGTGAAAGTGTTGTTCATTTCCCAAACTTCTTATCGTGTTTAGATATAGTTTAAGTGATACTTTCCGGGGAATACTTTGTAGCTTGAAACGGTAAGTTATCAGCGTTTGAAAGCACAAATACAGTGAATGTGCTCTAATGTGGGAAACAGAAATAAATTAGACATTATGAAGATGGACTGATTACAGTGCAAGAACTTTTCTTAAGGCAAGAGAAGAGCACGTCCAGAGATGTTACCTTTTCTCTTTCACTTTAGTGGATGATTGCTTACTGTAAAAGGTGCATTCCCATGCGACTTGGCGATTCGAAAAGCATATCTAATACACCAAAATGTTTAAAAATAAAAAAGAACTAAAACAGTGTAGTTCGTTCGGGGCAAACCTTTATGAATGCGTTAAACAAGATGGTAAATGTTTCCCTAGGTAAGATGCAAATATATATACGGGAGCAATGTATACATAGAAATACAGTTTGAGATTGTTTATAGCTAGGTTGACAATAAATATGTGTAGATGAAGATAAATTAAAGTCGAGTCAGACATCAAGATGGTCATCATAATTCGGTTTAGGGATGCACTAATTACTGAAACCAGAAATAAGGGACCAGTTAACAAAGAAGGACATATTTCCTGACTCAAAAAAATCTGATTTTTGGCCAATGTTAAGCACAAGAATGTGTCAAAGACCATTTATGTAGTTCAATAAAATGGTCATGTAGTAGGTGGGACATGCTCATCTAAGAGGAAGGTCACCCAATCGCTGCTAAATAGCATACTCGTTGGTTGTAAACCCATTCGGAAAAGAAAGGTCTGGTTTGATAGAAATGAATGCCAATTACATAAGTATCAACTGTACTGTTTTCTAAGACGGATGCACCGGAATGAACAGTTTGGTTGGTAGCCTCAAGTCCAATAGGACATAATCTTTGGTGGACTAGACAGAATCATGAGATTTACTTAAAGGAACTCACGCGGTCCATCAAAGCGTTTCGAAATCTTTTGAATTATTTATTTATTTATTTTATCTGAACCGATTCTCCACAACAGAGTTCAGTTTCATTTAATAACCACAAACTAAACGGTTCAGCAATATGCTGCAGGATGTTTAAACAATACTTTATACAGGCAGGACGATGATAAATCGTAAATATACGCTTTGTGATTTCAATTTAGGAAAACTTTAAGAACCTCATTTGGGTCAGTGGGGTCTGTTTCACAATGGGTTGGGAAAAAAGGTTTCAGAGTTAGCTATTTTCACGTACGTATGCAGATAACAGGCTTACTGCTTCGACACCATAACAAAAACAGTGATATATCGATGAAAGTTCCCTAAGACGCATCGGGTTTTACGGCAGCTCCTTTTATCCTATGGTCTCTGTAGCTGTCACCAACTTCTCCTTAAGTATCACAAGTCGTCATTATGCTGACAGAGATGAGCGCACTATCTGAAGCACCTATGGTCAGACAGACTATATTCCATCACTGATCGTAAAAACGTACGGACTAAAGTGCATTTCGCGTCTCCGTGTGTGAAAAATGCGCGGCATTTGAACCATGCGAAGAAGTTATTCTGAAAGTGCTTAATTGGTCAAGCAAAAGGACACCGAGAAGAGGAAGATTGAGGGTAAGCATAATGATGATCTAAAACCGATTAGGACATGTAAGAGGTATGTAGTGTTTAAACAATGTGCGTTAACACGGCAATTTTCATAGGAACATTTGACGGAAGTAAAAGTCCCAAATTACAGTGTTCTCTGGAATCTTAACAGAACAAGCAGTTTACCCCTCCGATAAGCCTGTCGGTCCCACGTGCTATCTAATCATAGGGTTAGAATACATCCAACACTAAAAAGGGAAACGGTGGTTTATCGAAGANGAAGAACAGTTTACAAGAGAAGTAGTCATGGATATTTGAAAACATAGAAAAGAGATTTAAGGAACTGTTTGAGCCGTAAATGAAATCTAAGGAGATGAATATTTTGAAGTTGGGTTTATCGTTGGTTCTGGAGTAACTTTTGAGAGAAAGACAAATTACGCAGTGGTCTGAATTATTAACAGAGGCTTGTTTGCGAATGTGAAAAACAGGATTAGCCACTCACATACAATCAAACAAAAGACTACGTCGAATTGATGATTTTTCGATTCATTTCGAATTTCAAGTGGAATTATTTTCTGACCCGCTTTCATGAATGTGAATTACATAGATTAAACTTTTCAAAGTACCACAAGTGAATTGGGACAGTATAACAAACAGTGCGAGGCAGAAATTTTTCAAAATATCACTAGATCAAGATGTGTACATCGCTCTGCTGAATCACTTATGCACTCCGTGGGGAATGATGTATATCTGTGATTACTTTGAAATTATTAACAACGAAGTTGACACGCACACTACAAAGAATTATGTGACGCTGTGCAGTAATTGTATAATAATTATTCTCTTACAAAATCTAATTTATTAGGACAAACAGATGAAACTGTCAATGGTACATTCCTATGTGTTCAGTTCCAAATTATTTGGAAGAAAATGTTCTCACTTGATGCACAAGCAATATAAAAGAAAATTCAAAGATGGATTGATGCCTCCCACTTAGTTGTTTGTCTCAATAAGGATGGCGGTAAACTAAGAACATATGGATTTATGTCAGCAGAGACGAACAAATTAGTTGCATTCAGGCAAACCGAATTAGGAAGTTCATTCACGATCTTTACGCCAACGAAAAACAGACACTATGATACGCGGGCATGGTTGCTAACAAATCAGTGTTAATAAACAATGACTGGTTTTAAAACGTCTGATGAGTCGTTTTACCAGATTCGTTCTAAATCATCAACAGTAGGATTTTCTTGAGTACGGTTTTTCAGCCACTCTATCTAACGTGTTTAGGAGTCAAAGCGATGTTACCTTAAATAATTCATTTAAGGCTCTGTGAAACTATTCCACAAAACATAATATGTGACATGAAAGGATGGAAACTGACATATCAATTGGAGGATGAATTCGGCATCATGCACGGTAAATTAAGATAGAAAATTATTCAGGAGCTTCTAAATTTCCCAACTTATCCGAGAATCGAATCACAAACAGAATAAATGCGCATTACTAATTTCAACACCCAATACTTTATTTGACAAGTTGTCCCCCTTACCAACGTGCAAGGACAACAATAAAAATTCAAATAGTTGAAACCATCCCACACGAGAAACATAACAGCGAAATTGGAGTTGTTGCCTACTTAATAATGCGTGGTATATACCAATGTGAGCTCAATATACTTGCAACGTGAATGACAGTAGCTTACTGCAAAAACATGTTCATATCTTCATGCGAATAATGAGATTTTCGTATTGATTTCTGCATCAAAAAATCGTGGTCAACTTGCAGTATGTATGCGGATTTCCAAATATTGACCTGAGACTGATGCACACTCTGGTAGACTAAACAATTTAATAGGCAACTATATCTTATGGACAATGTTCCTAACCAATAATATCACTGTGTACTTATTACAAACATATTGCGATAGACAATTAGTGATAATTATATACCAACCATATCCATAATTAAGGACCTGAGGAGGACAGTGGGTCAGAAATATTGCAATATACATTAGCTTTACAAACGACTGTAACTAGTTTTGAGGTTGATACTGATGTAGAACAAATTTTCATGCATCACGGAAGACGTCTCCAACACTTGAGAAGAAAATATGCTATTAGGTCATACGTATTATTTCACATCACACTTACCACGCAATGGCGTGTGAGAGGTAAAGAAATTATGCTACAGGATTAAAAACAACGTGAAACAATGTTCCTTATGAACGCATTTAGTTTTTCGTAAATTTGTCTGCTTTTTTATGATAAAAACACTAATGTGTGAGAGCTTGTCCAGAATAACACTTTCGAACAGTACTGTTTGAGACTAGAATGAAGCACCCGAGATAACTAATTGATCGAAAAACGTATTTCGTGATCTATCGCGTGTGTTCACGTAGATCCGATTCAAAAGCAGATGTTGTGAATGTATTTGCTCATGCAATCAAACTCCTACACACTTAATAAGTTTTTCAAGTGATTTGATAAATTCACAATTTTGAAAGATTGTCATCAGTTGTCATCAGCTTTCTGATCAAATGACACCTATTTCAAAGTGAGTTAAAGACCTTACGTTTTTCACAGTTTACGAGTTTCCAACTTCCATAAGTGCATTGTAATACTGGGTAAATTTGACCCAATAAACTATGTCAAATCAGCAGAATTTTTATTCAGTGCCAAAAATATTAATTTGATTGACTTCCAGCAACTTAATGCTGAGTCTTTATACTCCCTCTTTTAATGTTTTTACATGCATATTTTAACATCTTGAAGTGACCGAGAAGAGCAGTTTGTCCATTTTCAGTCGTTCATCATAATTGAATAAAAAATTGACTGTAATTCGAAGATCTTTTAAACAGTTGATAGATCTTCAAAGCTTGATCAGTGGAATATGACGCTCATAAGTAAATACTTACGTAAGTACTGGCACCCATATCTCTTGATAATGAAGCCCCTAAATACCTCAAAATCCTTTCCCTGATCGTTTCTACAGGATCAAACAGAAGAGGTTGACTACTTCTGAAGAGGTTATCTAAACACACCTGGCGATTCTGTTCAGTAAATACATGAATAAGTTGAGGTAGTGCTTACACAAGTCTTGTAAATGACTGATTCCGAATTCAAATCAGGACAGGGATGGTTCATATGATCTACTGGAGCGCTCTTACTCAAGCTCGGGAAAACATAAACGTGTGAGTGACTGGGTGAGCTGTCTTTTGTACTTGAAGAATAAGTACAAAGGTTCGCCATTTAAAACCAAAACGTGCATAAAGAGGTTAATTGTTTGGACGACTGGTTTATTTCTTTTGTAATGCTAACTGCATATCCTTGGAATGATGTTTTGCTAAACTAATTAAATCACAATGTGCTCCGAACACTATAAACTTATTGATACGTACCAAACTTGCGCTGTTACAGTGCTGTTACCGTTTGTGTTTGATGTTGTGACAAGCTCTACAAATAAATAGATCCATAAGTAGATGAATAGGCATACCACAAGGTGAACACTACGGGACAGGCAAGAGAAGTGAATTGGGAAATCTAATTAGTTTTACTCATATGCGTGTTCGTGGGTCTAGTTACATATGACTGGTTACAGCCAGTGAACCCCAAGGGTAATACTCATAGGCTTTCGGACACAAAACATGAGTTTGTTGTGATTGATCGATAGGACCTCGAGTATCCTTAGTCGATGCCCGGCACAATGACCTCACCAATACGTGAACGCGTTCTCAGGTTTTATCTCGTGACCGCTCTCAACCAAGTGGTGTATGATGGCTGAAGTTGATTTACGCAACGGAAGTAGAATATGTCGTGTAGGCTGAATCATTGATTCACTCACGCACTTGGGNGGTGCGAACGTTTGCACCAGCAGTGGTCGATCGTCCTAACTACACAAAACTGAAAAACTGTAATTACTAGTTATTTAAAAATTCGCCTGTTTTCAGGTCTTGAGGAGTGGTCACCCAGTGTACCCATTTTCCAGACCTTGTATACAAAATTATTTCGTGCATTTAAACATTTCTTTTAACAAAGTGCAACTGGCTTGTTTAAAACAGATCTACCATGAACAACTTTGTCTGATATGCTCGGCAAACCCAGCTTTCATTCTCATGCGGTTCAAGTAAATCCCTCAGTAAGTTGTTTCCATCCTTCACACTTGCACGCCTTCACTCAGTCCGCTAATGATGCCATTACCTGGCTCATGCTATTCTGGACAAGTGCTCTTGGGTTTGTTTGATGGACTCATTTCCCCTGAGGTTTTGGTTCAAGGTAGACAGATGCCTCCTATCGCACTGATCACATTTTGGGCAATGATGTTGAGCGCAGTTGCAAACAAAAAGGCGTGCACCCGCACAAATAAATCAAACAAAACACACATTGTGGCAACACTTGTGAATGTGATTTTTTACCGTTAGCTGGGTTCAATTGAATCCAACAATTCGGCGAGTCATCAATAAGTCATTGATGAACTCACACGGGTGAAAAAGATCAGGCGTTTAGCTAATTTTATTCAGCTGAATAAAATAGTTTGCAACTATCTTAGGACAAACGGTATGCTACCTTATTTTTATACCAACAACTCGCTTCGTTCCAGCAGCTTTGAATGATTTTTGTCAGTTTTGAACAGTTAGGTAAATCGATCTCTTATTAATTGCTTTTGAAAATTGAGATGACCCGTTCGACTTTCGTTTATAACCTAGCTAATCTTGCCAACGCCCAGTCAGAATTCAACGCAGGCCATTCGTCAATTACGTTCACAACTGAAACACAGCAGAAAGATTGCCTTCCGTTTTTGGATGTTCATCTGACTAGAAACCCGGATGGCTCTATTCCAAGAAAGATATATCAAAGATATATCAATACGGAGTGGAAAGTACACAATCCAAAGCTTCGTGCTACTCTATCGAAAACGTTTCTCCTGCAGAGAAGACGGAGCATCTGAAGAAGGCACTTTACCGAACGAACTTGAAATATTGAGGAGAACCTAATTGCACCTAACTGAGTAGAATAAGCCAACAAAATTATCAAAGCGGAGCGGAATATGCATTTTTATAAAACTTCCTTTCAAAGTTGATTTCTTCACTGACATGGTCAGCAGGGTTTTTTCGTCTCTGAAATTTACATTTAATGCCACTCAGTTAGAATACGTGTTATTTACGTCAACAAAGATCCGATACTAATACAAAGATATACTACCGATGTTGACCTCCTCCGCGATTGTCTATCAATTCAAGTTCACCTGTGGTGCGAATGTTAAGGCAGTTATCTCAAAGAATCAAAGAACACAACCCACGCTGGCTCACACAGGTTAAGAGCGGAACTGTGTCAAGCTGATCATTGCTCATCTGGTAGAGACTGGATACTTGGTTGACATGCGTTCGGTATTTNAATCATTTATCAAGCCTCAACACACCCCTCGGGAGTCATCCGTTTTCGGACGTAGACAACCAATTAGCATCCGACTCGTAAGGCTTGGGCTGTGGGCACAACAAACTACTGATCCAATCTCAAACTCCCTCAGCCAAGGGAATAGAAAATCTCTTGTTCACATAACCATGACGTGACATGGCGACTTTTGTTTACGTAATCCAAACAGCATACAAATTTAGAGTTCTTTCGGACTCATTACCAAACACATGACTCAACCCCTTTCCGTTTGATCCTATTGAAATGGTTTCATATAAATGTGCTTGTAAAGTCTTGACAAGGGATTAACCGAAATCACATGTTCACCTAAATTGTGTGTTCATAAATGTGTCCTACTTTTTGTTTAAACTGGTTTTCGGGATTCTCTGAACTATTCCTCAAATAGTCACCAAGATTGTTCACCAAACCTCTGAAGCCACCCAAAAGCTTTCTAAACTTCCTTGTCATCCGTTCGCCGAGCGTGGCAGTCAATTTGGAACCGTTTCATCACCAACCAAGGAGACATATTCACAAGCGCTGAAGGTGTCACATCTGCTGGTGATGAAAAGTTTGCAAACAAGCTGCTAAGCTCAGCGAAGAGGCAAAAATTTATTCCGTTCACCAGAGTTATGATAACTGGTTTACAGTCTCTTCTAGTCTCGCTGAGAATGTATGCATCCAAACGTGGTTTTAAGCATTACGAGTAGGTTTGTTGTTGGTTGTGTGGTAATACTCACGTGAATGATATACTTGAAGTAAACTTCTCAATTCTTTTCATAGATTTTGGATAAATCATTGAATAAAAGATTCAATCACGCTTGATGCGCAGTTGTGGTTATACCTTGTTCTCGGTTAGAGTTATTAGCGCCTCTTTCAGTACCATATCAGTCACCAACCAACCTCCAGATTGTTGCTCTGCTTTATCTTATTTATCTCTACTTTATTTATTGATTTATGTTCGAAGTACGTAGTTCTCGTATTCCCACCTCCTTTGTTATTCATTCACATGAACTTTTCACACGTGTGGCTTTCGTTCATTCTTTGTTCATGGAATTCAGTGAACTGAATATGATCCTCGCAGACTGTGGTTTTCTCTTCTAAAATCATCATACTTCACAACCTCACCAACACAACGTTTTTCTCTACTCTCCGGTAGTGTATAGCGAAGCTTTTAAATAAAGAACCTATTATTTTGAGTAAATTTTATTTACTTTTTTCAGATAATTTAGATGTATATATTAAATACAGACTTCTGCTTATTGTATGGTTTCAACTACAGGACGAGCTGTTTTTCAATAGGTTTTGGTCCGGTGAAAGTCACCTAACGTTTTACATTGGAATTCGAAACCTGGCAGAGATAATGTTTTCTAGCCCCGGTGTTAGATGGGTTATTATTAACCAATTGCATTTGATTCCATGATTGATAAATTCTTGTACCTAGGGTTTAATTCAGTACGGACATGCAGCAAGTTAGAAGTTGGATTTAATTTGCTTTCTACAGCAATCAACTGAAAGCTAACCAAAAGGTAACACCTCGATAGGGAACCACTTGTGAAGACAACGCCAGAGTATGGAAGAAAAATGACCAATAAATAAATATTCATTCGGTGTTCGTTCAGGAAAAATAGCAAATTAAGCAGGACTGATTGTGGGCATGGCAAAAATTACTCGTCCTAAAATCGTAATGTTGTTTGAATGTACCACAAATTTTATTACGGAAAAACTAAAAAGAGTGCAAAATCTCTGCGTTGGGCACGAAGTAGATAAAACGTGACGCGAATTATTTCTGAGTTGTTTAAGGAGAATACAAAAACGAACATTGGTGTTAGGTGTTCGCTAATAAATGCTAGCTTATTTCTAACTGTAATCCACGGTCTGAATCAGAAAATAACTCTGGTTTGAAGCACTGTTTTGCATGATGGATCTTATCTGTACAAAGTTTGGTTTAGTTTCAGGGAAAGTTTTGGCCTCTCATCTCATTGATTTCAGAACATTTTATTTTACGTATTTCAATACTTTGGGACAACGTTTTAGTGGAGAGAAATTCGAAAGTATCAGCTAGACCGCGGTTTTATATTAAACGTCTAAAATATGTGTTGACCGGATCGTACACAGAACAACAAAATTATTCCATTTGGTTGATCGGGGAACACCAAGAAACTAATCGGTAGAATTGCGAGAAAATATATGAGTATGTATTCAACTTATGCTGGTGACCTTATTGCGTACTGAATTTAAATTTAATAAGGTGATTTGGGATTTCGGGTTTATGACTTAACGAGATGAGCTACTCCATTGTTTGTGGCCTTTTATCTGGTCAAAAATAAGCTTGTCAATTCAGATTCTGAATTCAGGCATTCGTGTTTTGAGATTAATAGTAGTAGTTTTGTTGCTTGTAGCTTGTGATTTGATTCCTAGCGTAGCCATGTTCGATATGTGTTTTGCACCTTTAAAGTGTAAAATGTTTCTACAAGACTGCTTGGACCAGCACCCAGGCTCACTCTAACTGGGAAGTAACAGAATAGGTGGATAAGTTTTTTTGGGTCAGCTACATCTTACCCAATGGACCAATGACATATGAAGTGTCAGCTCGCATACAAGGGCTTGGTTGGCATTTGCCAACTAGATACGTCTGTGGCGCCGTCGCGACATCCAGCTGTCTGTGAAGGGTCGAGTGTATGCCGCGGCAAGTCGGCCAGTCCTGTTATCCGTTGTTGTAACAACGGTCTCTACAGATCCCGTTTGACTCCTTGAATGAGGACCTCGGGATGATCGTAACTAATGGTTAGAGACACTGAGTGATATGGCTGTCGTAAACAGTGGCGTTCTTGCATTTTCTCAACTTCTTTGTAACCTTAGTCCACTGCGATTCCCCATTTTCTATTCAACTCTATGTGCTTTCAACTTTACTTTCATTGTCAATTGTTCACCCAAGTAGGCAGCCAGAAGACGGCGAACAAAAACGGCTCATGGAAGTGCATGATTAATGGTTGTTCAAACTAAAAATGAACCTGAATTTGTGTATGACTTTGGATACTCTTTTACCACTGGTTTTTCTCATTTAATGTGCAGAAAATAACCTGCTCGATAAACTCTCATGAATCATTCAGAACATTATACAACAATTCTGTGCCTGAAAAATGGTTCCGAAATGAGTGAGCTGCGGCGAACATGACACCTATGAGAAACAGGTTCTGTTGCGACTGACTCACGATTCACTGATGCATTGATCCAGTCACCTTGTCTGACTGTTAAAGATAAATTAGTGGAGCTTCATTGGAAAAATCACAGTTCACTTTACTCTGTCATTTCTTATTGGAAGTCTCACATGGAGAAAATAGCCGTGAGTCATTTCGGTAATTAACTAGGTGTATAGCATCTGCCCGAGGAGTGATTTTTCTTTACCTGCCAAAATAATTCCCGTACCTCAAATTGGTCTAAAGTGACTTGCTTGAAGTCGTGTTGTTCACTAATCTGATGAACAGCTTTCAAGTAGTTATTTTTTTCTAGGGTTTTAACAAAGAAATGTTTTTATTGATGATTTCCAGCATTGTTTCAAACTAGCTATGCATATAAACACATGGTCGTTGAAAATCTATTACTTTTGCATACAATGAAGAAATTTTACGCAAATTTATTCAAATTCTGGGACATTTCCTGACTGAATGAAACACAAAGGATACACGTCTTCCAGTCAGAAAAATCTCAAAGTGGCGAAGAAAAATTCTGTTTCTTTTGGTATTTCTCTTCCGGACGATGCAGCACTGGCAGATGTATTCAAGAGCAAGACTGAGAGCAATACCCTAAGACCCTTCTTCACTCGGACAAACATGTCGATGATATATTCCGTTTGGTATCTTCAAACATAGACGTGGACGAGATCCTGTGAACGTTCAGTGAATCTCATCCAAATCCTTACTTCATCAGGTAGCTGGTGAATGCTGATTCACTTCCGTTTCTGGATATACTTTTACAAAAGAATCCAGATAGAAAAATCGAGAGGAGCGCTTAGCATAAGATCACATGGGACGGACAGTGCACTCATTTACGGGGCTTTGTACCAATACAACAGAAATGGGGTTCGGCGCGTTGTCTGGTTCACAGAGCCAGATAAATCTGCCCCATCGTCTAGCTTCCAGATGAACAGGGTCAGAGAAAACAGCTATCAGGAAAACCTCATCAGAAAGTACACTACAGGCGATTCTCAGCCCTAATAATTCTGTTTACCCAACGATTGAGCGGTATATTAGCTGAGACGCTAACTCGTCGATTTTCCCGAACCATTCAGAAATGCACTTTACTTCTTAACTCTGCAATTCCTTTAATTCGCAGCCTATGCTGCAAGTGCAACTCAAAAACAGGCTAACCAATCAATCTATCTCTTTTTGTTTGTAGTCGTATACGGGCTCCAAGGGCACTGAATACGCAGAAAAGATCAATAGGCAATGGTCAGAGAAGATTCAAGAACGCTGTCCATTTGGGTTATCGGAAAGGATCTATACAAATGTGACTTATACATGTCCTAGCCCACAGGTCACTACAGGGGGGCTTATAAAGGATCAAAAGAGGTGAGACAGAATCCTGTCCACAGCCGACGCGATCGCTAACAGGCCAAATCGATTGTTGGTGTGATCCCAGAAGCAGTTTGTCAAAACCAAACTATTGCCCTGGCCAAAGTTCAGGACTGTGGAGAAGACACACCAGTTTGGCTCATCGTTGAATGGTTCATCCGGACAGAGTCTCCCTTAATAACTGTAATAAAACCTTCATTAGGAATTAGCACGCTGTGTTTTGTCTACATTTTCGATTGTATACTGTATTAGCCTGATGAGTAGTACCAAACAAAAGATCTGCCTTTGCCACTTTTACGATTCCTGATTGGTATGACAAACCTCGATTTTTAGTGAGAAAATAGGTGTCACTTTTGTCGAACGTGTGATATATATATGCATATGTATACATATATGAAGGAGAACTATTCATCTATCCTCGATATACCTGAACCAGTCCAACACCGTAGAGGAAGTAACATATGTATGAGAAATTGAGTTTAATAGCGTTTCGTATCGAGATTCGACAAGCAGCTGTGATAAAACTAACAGGTGTTTATCAAATTATCTAATAAAAAAACATTTTAAAGTTGAACATTTTGCTTTTTGTTCTGTTGTGCTCTTACAACCATTAACCATGCACATTCGTGCGCCGGTTTCGGTTATTGTCTTTCGGTTGCCTATTTGTACAAAATAGTAGAATCAGGATTATAATGTTGACAGTAGATTGAAGTCGAAGATAGCGCAGTTACATAGACTGAAGTTAAAAGACTAATGAGTAGATGCATGACCGCCACTGTTTGCGACATCCGGCCATATCTCTCACTGTCTCTAACGATCGGTAACTATAGTCTCGGGATCCCCAACAGGGAGCTTAACGGGACTTATGTGAGCCAGTCCCCTGTTCAGGGTTTTCATACCCTCATGTCAGGTTTATTTTGACATCATTGAGTTTTTTGCAACTGCTACCTGCCTCGGCAAACATTGCTCGCCGAGGCAACCTACCTGGTGACATTTGTAGCACATGGCCCAAACAGTGTTATCTATGAAAGTCGACCACTTGTTCCAGTGGACGACCGCGATTGCCAAAAAGTCTAGGCCTAACATCAGCATTGCTCGTCCGGTTACCACACCAGACTCGACGTAGACAGCTGTGTTCGAACACCGACAATTTAATTTTATCCTGTTCCCCTAACGGCCAAGTCTCTGCAACGTAAAGCATAACTGGCCGAACAGCTGCAGCATATACTCGACCCTTCACAGACAAGCGGATGTCGCGACGGTGCCACAGATGTCTGTAGTTAGCAAATACCAACGGAGACTTCTATATGCGCGCCGACACGTCATCCGTGATGCGTTTTCCAGGTGAGATGTAACTGCCCAGATAACAAAAATTGCCCTACCTGTGGAACAGTAGTAATTGGTGGTAAGTGTTGATAATCAAATAAATGAGCAAGCAGTTAGAACGAACGTCAAAACTCTTTATTTGAATCACCTTGCAAAAATGAGGTTTTGATATTTGTTAGTTGCAAAATCCTATAAACAAAAAAATATGGTTTTTTGGTCATTTTTACTCCACTGAAACCATTACGCGGAAGATGTGAGTCGCGTTACTTTCCAACGATTCTCGTATTAGTTAATCTGGAGACAGTATGAAACTGTTATACAGAAAGCATTAGGAGGTATCTGGGGGATTGCAGAAAAGAGAACTTAGTAGAAGTTTATCAGATGCGGGAAAAGTTTATGTTCATTATTTCAGAGGTGCATTTGGAATTTTCTGCTTCTCTACCCCAGTTTATTCCATATACCAATGAATATTTTGCAAAGAATACATCGGAAAATTCTGTTATGCTGATTTACTCTAATAACGTACCATTCATCAGTCGAAATCATCCACTGGTTGAATATACTTGACAATAATAGCACCGTAAAGCCAGTTGAAAGTGTAGAATAATTACAAATCTGAGTGTGCCCACGAAGTAGTTTAGGACTCTATACGTCAATACATTAGGTTTCAAAATATATTGGGAGGATAAATTAGTGATGAAGCTTGGTATTTCAATTAAAAACGATTCAATTCAAGGTCTGTTTGCCCTCCTGTCCCGCATTTTTTGATTTAAAATTTGTAATGTTTTTCTTTCTACATAGAGTTCAGTTAAATTATAAACTCCATCAAATACCTATGTTGTTCAACAAAAACTGCGTAGTCTTGTTAGTTGACGACACATTATTCACCGGTCAGGAACAAATACCTTGAAAGTTATGTTTCAATAAACTCCACCTGTATCAAGTCTGAGTCATTTCAATAAATAAATTCGCGTTATGCTTTTCACCGTGGCTTCGTAGTTTTATAATTAATGCATCAGCAACCATCCTCAACATTGGTAAATTGTACATTTAATTGGCTTTCAACTAACAGAAGCAAAGATATAGGTGAATATTATTATTAATAATTATTATAAGTATAATTATTATAATTAATTATTATTAATGTTTTGCTTCTGATGTGAAGCAATTTCATATCCAATCCCGCGAATGAGGCTGGAAACAATAAACGTTGGGAGGATGAAAGTGTCAGGGTGTTGCACGAGCTTGGTCAATACTTGTATGTATCAAACGTTCCACATGAGTGTCGGAGTTTTATCATAGTTGGTAAATGTATTCTACGAAACTTTACATCTTTCAATCACATTATATTCGCGATAATTGGGGGCAAATTGAAAAGGTATTAAGCACACATGATTGATGTGAACTCATTTTATTGTTTAAGTTAAGACACCTACGTGCCTTTGTCATTGGAGGAGAACACGCTCAAAAAGTCCGAAATTCTCATTGCAACTAGTGATTATTACAGACTATTTATAGAGAATAAGAAAAAATAGCCAACGAAAAATGATACCGGAAAGAAACAAAACCACTGAAGAACCATGATATTGATCAATCCAATGGAATGATTTTGATCACGAATAATGCGTACATATCGTTTAGTCATATGGTTATAACAAAAATGTAATCAGATGCTTGGGAATATCCAAATTGGAATTTTTTCAAAAACTAAATAAGTTGGTTTGTGAGCATTAGGCAAGAAAGTGAATACTGTAGTTGGATTATTCGTTGCAGGGGCATTAAAAAAGAACACCTCACTGAATGACGAAAAGAAGTCAAGATCTGCATCATCAATTTAAATCAAAATGTTCAGGTCAATGTTATTTCCGTAGGTTTCGCAAACTAAAAGGATTATTTGTGAATTGATTGTATCCACATTAGGCGTACTTTGTTAACTAGATAAAAGTATTTGTGAGATTCCTAATGTCGGGGACTGGATTTAATCTACATTCTCGGTGGATAATGTTTGTGTATCGAGCCGATACATGTTTCAAAAAGGATTAATTAGGATTTGTTCGATACAACGTTTCTGGCAACACAATTTTGGGGTAAAAAAGTGAACACAATTGTTGTTTGCGAGCAGTTTGCTGTTTGTTTGCAGTAAATCGAAGCAGTGAACATCTGGTCGATATTAGACGATAAAACCGCAGTCAATGTAACAATTTGTTGTGTGTTGAAAACATTCAGCCATTATATTTATCATGTTTGGATAGTTGTCAAGATACAGCTTCAGATTAAGCAATCTGAAAGATGAATGACGAAGAAATTAAAAATTGCACGTTATTGTGGTAATATACCTGCTTACTGAATCCTGTTTATGATGATTTAGTAATACTAGAATTGGGACTGAAGGGACCGGTGTTTGAAGTTTCAATAAAAGAATCAAATACTGACTAAAAAGTAGGATTGATTCTCAAACCTCTTTGATAGAGTTACAAGGCTGTCTAGAAAGTGCTACACATACAGCAATGTGTGGAAATCTGAAACGTATTCTCCGAAAGTTGGAACATTATGAATGTCAAGTTTTAGTTAGTTCTGAAACTCAGTACGTTCACTTTTCCACAAATATGATACTGTATGTTTGTGTGGATGATACCATCATTTTGCAATGTTGGTCAACAATCCAGAACACAGTCTCTCGTTTACCATAGCTGTTTCACTGAGTTTTGCAATCAACTATCTGTGCGCTAAGATACGAAATGCGATAAATTATGGTTCATGATTTTTCTTTTTATAACAATTTAATGATCACCGTA